>VWZY01009930.1:46574-64074 GCA_013399075.1 Chloroceryle aenea | reverse complement strand
CCACTCCACCTCTCCTTAATCAACAGAACCTTAGCCTTCCAGCTGAATTATACCCTCCTTGTCTAGGATGCCCGCCCTCCCTCCCAATGCCTGCCACCCTAGTAAGGTCTGGCAAGCAGTGCAATTGCAGGAAACATCTTACTCAGATACTGACTTGAGCACGTGCCCCAAGCTCAGTGCTATACTGACTAGTAACCAAGAACCCTGACACACCCCAAAAAACTCTCTAAATATCTTACTGCTGGGATTATATGTGATAATAATGTAAACATGGTGCTGAGAAACTATTGTCCACTGAAACAAAGATGATGAACAGTTTCCTTGATTTTCTTCTAAAAAAGTATGGGAGGCCATCATTGCAATCTACCAGGGTTTTAACATGATTGGATACTCTTGGACAAGGTGTCATATAAACCACTATTTGAATAGAAAAATATCAGGAAAAACAGAAGTAACCTGATAGAAATTATTGTCACTATGTTGGGATTAAGTATGTGTTTTAGACATGGAAGCTCAGGTCTATTGCCAATTGTCTGACCATCATTCAAACATAAGATATGAAATAAAAGAATGACTTATTTGCAAGGGTGCAAAAGCATTAGATGCAAGACAGAAAAACTAAAACCAAGGGCCCATGCTTTTATGAAGATACTAAAGCAGAAATGTGTCATGAAATAAATGGGTTTTTAAGAAGAGAGTGAAGGAGAAAAAAAAGATTCCTATCAAACAGAAAAAGTGTATTGTTCAAATGGGTATGAACCTTGATAGGATTTTTCATACTGAGCAAAGTATTTGCCAGGGAGACTGGGCTGGTGAAGGAAAAAGTGAAAATAGCACAGTTGGAACTGTGGTAGTGTAAGGATATGAGAAAGGCCAGGTTTGTAGAGAAAGCCAACACCCTTCATTAAGGCCATGTGATATAATAGGAATAAATGGTCATTGTTTAACTCACAGTGAATAAAATCCTTTACTTCCTGTAAGTTAATGCCATCTCTCCAGTCCTTAGGTGTAGCCTAAAATATAGACTTTTTTCCCCTCTTGACATCTTGAATCACTTAGTAAAAGAGCATCCCCTCTTTCTTGATTAGTTCAAGGTTTGGAGCTTTTCTTGCATTTGTCTTTTTTTTTTCAATCGCTACAAAATAGTTATCCAATAATATAATGGACACAAAATTCCTTAGGCCTTTATGTACACATACCTCCATTGAAACGAACGAGGGAGGAAGGGAGTTAATGCTGGCAGTTAACATAATCACCAGGTGTTCTGCAATTGTGAAGAGATCTGTAATTCTCTCCAGTTTCAAAGTTCTCCATAGTCAGTCTGTGTTTGGCTCCCAGCACCACCTTTAATAACAGATTAGAACACAACTTTGAATTTGCATTAATTACATGGACTCTGAAAGCTTGGTTTTATTATAGTCAAAATTTTATATTTGAACAAGCTGAGGATATGAATATTTTTTACAGACAAAACATAGATAGAGAACTCTTCTGTCTTATGTAAAGTTATACCCTATGACTATGGCCTCTCAAATCACTCATTGCAGGCATTAATCCCCCCAAAACACTAGTTTCGGGTGTTTTTTGCTTTATTATTTTCATAAGAATCAAAATTCTTCCTCCAGAGTCTACTTTCAAGATCTCTTTCACAACTTCATGAGCACAGCATGCAGACGTAGATCTATTCTCTGGACTAATCCTAACCTGCCATTCACATCCAGGGGTGCAAAGCAGATGCCTGCTAGTAAAGAATTTGTGAGAGCTGCTTTTAACACACAGATTTCATTGACAACTTTGAAGTTAGAAAGTCATAAACATTGTAATGTATTTACTAGATTTACTGGCCAAATGCACGGGATGCTCTATGAACAGCAGAATGTTCAATAGATAAATTACTAAACATGAATACTAGGTAGAAGGTAGTAGGAAGAGTAAGAAAAATTAAGAGTAGAGATAAAAAATTAAAGAATCTAGAATAAGCAAAGGAAACCATGACAAAAACTATTAAAGGCAAAACTGGAATAGATAAGAACAAAAGAAAGAAGAGTAGAAATTGAGTGGCACTAGATATTTAAGAAACTGGCGAGGGACAGAAAAGATACAAATGACAAATAAAGCTCAGATGTCAACAGTGAAAGAAAAAGGGAAATACTTTATAGGCTCAAAGAGGCCAGTGGTTGGACACTTAGTCACTCATTTGGAAGAAGCCAATAAACCACAGTCATCTCAAAATCCAGATGATATCCAGAATGAGACAGGAGCTAATTAATGTCATGTTATTCTTGACACAAACCATACAGCCTCCTTACAGTGTAGGAGAACTGAAAAAGGAGAACTGTGGCTTGATGAGAATAAATATTTCTCAGAGGCAAAGGACAGTATAGTTGGTACCCAAAGAATGCCAAGTCTGATCATCATCATAGTTCTAGCTCTCAGAGCTCCTAAAAGTGTGTTTTAGCTGTTCGCTCAGTCATTTCCAAATCATTGCAAAGTTTAAGATGTCAAAGCACATAATGACTAGACAAATATTAGGAATCAATATCTTAAACATCATGTATTGAAATCCCCTATTAGCACCAGGATTCATTCTCTATCCAGCTGCATTTTAAACAGGATACTTTGCAAAAAGTAGAATTAAATCAGTTTTGTATCCCTTGTCTCTCCTCAGCACAGGAGAATTTACATCAGAAACACCTTGAGTATTTGCCTTAAATCCACCACTCACCTTAGTTACTTCAGGCTCTCTTGAGTCTTAACTGCTTTTAGTGTATCCAGTCTTTATACAGACCATAGAGGCAGAAAAAAGACATTCCCTGACAGGATTACTATAATTTGATCCTGGATGTTAACATATATATATGGTGAAGTATGCTGAGGAGGGACTTTCAGTAGCACATATATATATGCAGAAGCATATATATAAACACAAAACTCCTTGCTTAAGTCAGGAAAGCTGAAATACAGAGTATATTTAAAGAGGCCTACATCAGTGAACTGCATCATATCTTTAACTCCTTCATTAACTAATCAAACAACAAATTTGTCCTGATTTACCAATAAAATGGTCATCCAAATAGCTATTCTGTATTTCATTGGTAGCTCTTAAGTTCTGTGGTCCCTCACCATTAAAGGCATTTCTGCTCATATGTGTTCAGAGCTTCTAGACACTACACAACTAACTGTAATCGAGTTAATTAAATTTAGGATTTAAAAGTTATTTACAGAAGATTTTAAAATATTTTATGCGTTGAAATAAAGGCAAACCAATCAAAATCTTAGGTTATATCACTCCACATTTTTTAAATCTTTGAATGTTGTAAGAATGAAATCGAATTAGGTAGAAAAATGGAACACATACATTAAACTAACTGTTGTTAGTATTTTAGATGAGATGATTAACAAGTTAATTAAGCCTCTTTGAAACATAGTTCTACTTTCTTGTTCATTTACTTATTCTTCAGCACTACAGAAATACACCAACATACACTTCCTCTCTCAAAAACAAATAGAATTTATTTTAGCAGGTGCTGTAGAATTTCTCTTACCAGGTAAAAGCAAATAATGATCGATAGAATCCTCTGCCTCAATACACCAATTTCAGTGTAATGCATACAGACTTTGAAACCCTGGTATATCTGGTTAGTTATAACACTTTCATTTCCAGCTTCTCACAGACTTTGTTTTCTCTCTAAGACAGTAATTTTCTGTTTCCAGTCAAATCACCCAAGAGCATTACTAGTTTGCAGCTGCTATTTCTATATTAAATGCTTGTGATGCTAAAAATGGACATGTTTGTGTAAATACTCTTGAAAAGTGAGGAAACTGCAGATAAATGAAAGCAGTTGAATGATAACAGCAGGGAAAGAAAAAGCCATTAGTGAATTCATTAATTTTTACCTTTGGCATTTAGTGCTTCTGATTAATGGCTTTCTGGTAGGCTGCTATTTTCCTCCCAGATATTAACATGCAAAATATGTGACAAAAGAATAAAGTGTTATTGCTATTTATGTGTATCTACTATTCCTATGATACCAGGGATTAAGTCAAAATGCAGACAAATAGTTAAATCTTTGCACACATTTCATCTTGTGAAGATGGACAGCTCCATAGCACACTTGCATCTATAAAGGTTAAATGTGCATTTGGAAACAAAAATGTCTTGGTTCACATCACCTGTATGTATTTCACATATGCTATAGCCCATGGCATGCTGGGGAAAAACAGCCTGTAAAATATTGCAGAAATCAAGAGCAGGAGAGAGATGTACTGACTGTACCCAGGCCCGGGCTCCTCAGTACAAGAGAGTCAGGACATACTGGATAGAGTCCAAGGAAAGACCACAAACATTATGAAGGAATGGAAGCACCTCACATACCAGGAAACGCTGAGAGCTGGGACTGTTTAGCCTGGAAAAGAGAAAGCTCAGGGAGATCTTATTAACATATATAAATAGCTGAAAGGGAGGGTGCAAAGAGGATGGAGCCAGGCTCTTTAAGTGGTACCCAGTGACAGGGCTAGAGGTAATGGGCACAAAACGGAACACAGGAGGTGCTGTCTGAATATCACGAAGCTGCTCTTCACTGAGAGGGTGACTGAGCACTGGCACAAGTTGCCCAGGAAGGTTGTGGAGTCTCTGTCCTTGGAGATAAACATCGATGGTCTGATGGCAATTTGGACAAGATTTCTGGTATAAACTGCAGTTCTTTTGTCTATACTAATAAGGCATAAACCATCCCCACTACACATGTAGTCTTTATTTTTATAGCTTGGCCAGATTCTCAGTTCAAAGCTGCTATTTTCCATTAGAGATAACTGAGAGGTCAACAGTCTCATTGCTCTTCTTCCATCTACAACTCCTTGTCAAACTCTTCTACCTATTTGTCTACAGTATGTGCAATCTCTACCTCATTATTTTTCAGATTTTTTTTATTGAAAATTTAAAAGGATATAATCTTCTCCCATTATTTTGTTCTCCTATGACTTATCAGCACCTCCTGCTTTTTTGAGGTTGAAATTTCTGACCAGTTTGACCTAACCTTCCCAAACATACTGCTTTTCCTGCCTGTTTATACTTTGGGGGGTTTTTAATTATTTTTATCATCTTATTGTAAAGAACCTAATCTCTCCTGGCATAATCTTTCCTGGTATTCCTCGTCTTCATACTCTTTAAAGTCATTCTCTGGAATGACTGTCCCTTTTCATTCTAGACCCTCTCCTTTTATGAGAGCACTGGAAAATGTTGCCCTGATCTACAATAACCTTTTCTTGACTTCTCAATTTCAGTATTCAATTTTCTTCCTTCTCCTTCTGTTGATTGATTTTAGTCATAAAACTCTTCCTCCAAACATTGTATTCAGCCATTTTGAACTCTCCAGCCTTCCCCAGCCAGAATGACCATCTCCTTCAAGCCTGAATAGAGAGTCTCTTATCTCTAGATCAAATGTAAGACTCCCTAAGCCGTTCTGTCATTGGTCCCTTGCATTGCACTTTTCCCTATCTTTTCTGAAATGCATAAGAAAATATTAACTCATTTTGGTAGCTTACTTAACTTCCCTTGTATAACACTGCCAACTTGTAATATATATCTCATATATAAATAATAAATATGTACATCGTATATACTAAAGTATTAATAGTAATTAACACTTTAAACTGCTTCAAAGATCCTGTTTCTTCACTTTAAGGATACTTTTCTTCTCTCTTTTCTTTTTAGTGTAGTGTAGAAGAGCAAGACAGTAAAGTTTTATTTGCCTTTTGAGAGCTTTTTCTGTATCAATGTAAGAATTAAAGAAAGACTAAGAGGATAAAGATTTATGATAAAATAACCTGTAAAGTGCCTTGAAGAATGACAAATACAGGCCTGAAATCTGTCTGGTCCTGAAATGGTTCCTTAAACTTAGCATGCCAATGCAGTAATGCAATACTGTAGCAGAAAGGACTAACTATTTGTGTCCTATATTGTCTAATATACTGGATTATTTTTTTTATTCTGAGACTATTATTCTAAAAGTAAAATATTCAGAGTTGGAATGCTTAAAAACAACGAATGAGAAAAATTATACATAATGCTAACCATTAATTCTTAATTTTTTTTTCCTACAAGGCAAACTATGTATCAGTGTATATTTACCAGCAGCCTTTTTCTTGAAGAAAAGTTAGTCACTGCTATAGATACTAAAGGAATACTTTAACATAAGAGGTTCTCAGAACAAAATATTATATTTCTTTAGATTGAAGTAATTTTACATTAAAAATAAAGATGCAAATTTTTTTTTACCATTAAAGGTAAGTTGCTACAGAAAAGTTTGCAGATAGTGGCAAAAAGGGAAATACGAAGGCTAATAGCCCCTGTACTTTTCTATCTAACTTCAGTAAATACTTTCTTTTTCAGCATGCCTGGAACTTAACTGAAATATAGGCAGGGTATAGAGAATGTCACATGGCAGATACTAATTGTTACGATTAAGGTCTAACAAGCATGCTTCCCTGCTGTTCTGAGAATGTCTCTGACTTTTGATCCTGACATCTGTGTCTTACAAGAATTTCACTCAGCTCTGACATTCCTTCTGATGTTGATCCAGGAATTAATGGATTGTGAAAAAGCTGGCAGGATATCATTTAAAAAATAGAATTCTTGGTGTACAACTGATGAAAAGGTATCAGAATTCACATACTTTGTGTCTGATACCAATACACTGTGTCTATATGCATACATTGGGTGTGAAGCAATATCTGAAAACAGAAGACAGGAAATAAGATTTAGAAGGAAGCAAGACCTTCATGTTATACTAATTTACAGTATTGCTATTGTACACCTTCAGCATGTTATAAGAGAAAAAATACCAATGATTTAGACAAATTCTGTGTAATGGAGATTCAATTGTTTAAAATCCCTACCAGCAAAATACATTATGATTAATTCTGTTACAGTTTGACAGTTCCATAATAACCTTTTCAGAGAGCAGCATTGAAGTAATCAATATAAGCAATGAAAGAAGTTTCAGCAGAGCCAACTATAAGCATGCTTACAGCGTGATCTCTGTTGTGTAGTCACCATCATACCATTTTGGTTTGGACATCTATTTAAGCTGGTTTGGGTACAATGGTTTCAGGTTTAAAGGGCCTATGAGAAAAAAAAGAGCCCACAAATTTTAAAACCTTTAATAGCAAAAGTTAACCAGATTTTTTTTCTAGATGTGTTTAAGACTGAAGAATTACATACAGAATTGAAATTTTACACATCAGAGAATATTGCCTTGTATTTCATGGTTCTGGATAATTACTAGATGCCAGTGGATAACTTAAACATAGCTTAGAGTCACTGACATTAATGTGTGACAGGCAGCAGTACAGAACATATTTAGCAATTTTAAGAGAAAAAGTAGAATGATATTTGAAAAAACCAAACCAAACAAAAATAAAATTCAGCATTATCACAACAGGAAAACAGTACCCTCTTTAAAGTAAACCCAAAAATGTTTTTCAGTAGGAACTAAAAAGAAATGGAAGGAACTATAAAACTAAGGATTCAACAAGTTAGAAAGAAACTACATTCAATTGCCAATTACAGCTTATTAAAAAAGTAAGGGTATATGGTTTCACTATCTTCTCAAGTAAGTCAACCGAATTCCAAATCAAACACTGATAGAATTACTTGTGTTAAATTACTGGAATTCACATTTATATTTCAGTGGTTTAGATGTTTTAACAAAATTTTATAATTCTCAAAGGCATAGGATATTTTGGAACAATTCCAAGCCCAAATATACTTAATAAAATTAAAAATGCAGATTACCTATAGCTATTTAGCCAATCATGCCCAATTATATAAACATTTAAAATACTTGTTTTAGGGAGCATGGAATTATTAAAAATAATGAAGGTATAATGAGTCAATTAAGGAGAAGCCAATTTACATCTCAGATATTAGAAATCAATATGTGAAAAAAGCTTAGTGACCTGCAAGTTGCATGCCTCTTACCAGTGCTTAGTACAACTCTGTTGTTCAGTTGCATAGAATTTACAGAATTCCGACACCACCACCAGAATTCTAACAAGGTGCAACATTTATAATACTAATCATACATCTAGGGACTCCACTAATGATTTGTTTAAACTATATTATTAAAGACATCATGTGATTAACGATTTTGTCTTAAAAAACATATATACCCTGAAGCACTAATAGTTTTTAATATTTAAAAGAATATTTAAATAATATTTAAATTAAATTTGCTGTTCTGTTTTTTCTTAGGAGTTCTAGTATTCATATAAGAAATAAAAGAGTAAATAGTACACAGATAAGGAAATCAAACAGATAAAAGGCAAAAAAGTAAAGTGAATACTTAGAGAGAAAAGGCTGGATTACGTTTAAGATGGGGAAAAACAAAAGGCAAAGCTTGTAAAATCTGAAAAAGGTAGGGGTGTGAAAGTGTGATGTGTGACAGGTGGGGTAAAATGAGACAGTTGGGAGGAAAGAAATAAAAATGAAGAGCACAAATTAGACAAGACATTCATTTTAAGCCCTTAACAGGCTGAATCTCATCGTTGTCATCAGACAGGAAATGTCAGAGCTGGCACATTTGGGTTTTTTATGCTTTTTACTTGTTTTAAAAAAAGTCTGTGTCTTACAATACATAAAAAGTCTATTTGCTTTAAAGAAAAACACATCTCAATTTGTTCCCATTTTTTCTCCTACTCAATCTTTAACAAACTTCAATTCTATTATATCGGAAACTACAATAATTATAAGGTTTAATACTTCCATTATATTTTGAGTTATTTTATTTAATACCTGAATAGAAGTTGAATTCTTTAAAAATAACTAAACTTTGCACTTATAACTACAGGTGGATTTCTGGAGGAGATGAGTATTGCATAATACTACATGTACTGAGTGCTATCTCACAAATACAAACAAATCCTCACTGTAAAGTTCAGAGTTTTTGAAGGTCTGCAGATAGCCTTTCCAAAGGAAAGGAACAAAATTATTATGTCAAAACCAAGTTTTTATACTTATTTTCCAATTAACGGAAAGAACTTAAAGGTACATAGTTTTTAGAATAGGCTTTATAAAATTTCTGTAAAGGATACTTGGGACCTGAAAACAATGGCTCTGTACAGAATATGTTACAAATCTTCTCTTAATATGAGCACTTCAATACCCTTTGTGTTCTGTCAAATAAGGAAAAGATATAAATATCCCTGTGTACTGGAATATGGCAAAAAAGTGTGGTAATTCCAATGCACATGTCCATAATTTGTTATTGCATTTCTTCTACATAATCTCAAGCTTAAATTCAAATGAAGAATGCTGTCATCAGGAAAGTGTATACAGGAACTGTAATTCCTATTAATTCAATAGTTTTAGAGTATGCTTTTTTTAACTGAAATGATTTTTAAACTTTTCATTTTAAAAAGTTTATTTTCAGTTATATATAAAACCAATTTCTGTACTGACTGAATGGACTTCTGCCTCCTGGGCATCTTAGATGTTTATACTCTATATAAGGCATCTATCTCAATCCATCCATCAATTTTATCCATAACTTAACAAAGATAGAAACAATATAGAAACAATAACAAAATATTCAGCTGTAAAAAATGGACATTTTCTTATAAGTTTTAATTCTCACTACCATCTTTATATGCTTTTAGTGAAAGCCAAACTGATGGAAAGTGAAAGCAAAGATTTTGGATTTTACACATGGATGTACATGATGACAGAACAGGAAGGCGGGAAAGGCTCAGATAAGAGATTTCAAACAGACACACGGTGTCAAACTAATGGTACACCTACACATATTTCCAACAGTGAATAGAGGTTTAGGAAAAAAATAAGATCAAGCAGATCAGGTGCAGAGTGATGTGTTCTAATCTGTGATAGACGGCGATTTCCAAATCCAGGGGTCGAATTCAGACCAACAAGTTTTAAAGCCATCAGTAGATTTACCGACCATGAATATTTCAAATTTCTGTTCTCCTCTACTTGTAGACATATTGTCCACTACGGGTCTTTATTTTCATCCATTTCCACATTCTATAAGCAAATCCAGCAAATAAGGATTGCTCAAGCTTTAGCAAGCTTCAGTCTACTTCCATAAAAGAACTGTTGCCATTATTCTGCAAATCTTTTCATGTTAAAAGTTTCTAAACATTGCCAGGAAGTTCAGTTATTAAACTTGTCTTGGAAGCATATTGGGTCAATGGTTTGCATCCCCAGGAAAAGTAATATAAATAAGTAGATTTATTATACTTTGAACCTTTTACTTTCATATTACATGAAAGACAATAGACTTTAAAGAAAACATTGAGCCCTGTGCAGTGCTATACTTCTGGATTATATCATTTCTATAGATAGACATGTAGTATCTAATTTGCTTTCTTCTGAAAAGTAAATAAAATAGCCACTGTGTTATACTAGCTTTCATAATCTTAGTCCTTTATGTAGTCCATTCTATTGCATGTCAACATGTTTCCACTTATTTACCTCTCTTCAGACAACACAAGGCAGACATGAGCTATTCTCATTTAGAAGAGAGTAGTATGACTTGACCAAGGTCAAGAAGCAAGCTCATGTCGTAAGAAACCAACTAATCCCACTCAATTTTCCCAAATCATAAGATGAAGGATTTAACATTAAAATGTATTCTGGGCCACCTGAATTTAATATCATTTAAATACTATCCTATCACCACTGCAATGCCTTTATTATACTCCTTGTTACATCCTCTTCTTTCCTCCCTATACCTTCCTCATCTTGCCTTGCATCTAGGATCCAGTCACAACTCAGTAGTACTCTCAGCAGCCAGCCAAAGCTGTTCAAGAACCATCCTGATCAGAAATGCAAGAATTGATGTACTCTATCCACTACCCTTTTGTGCCAACTCTTTTATCCTTGTTCATAGAAAAGTAATAGGCAAAGTGCTGGTTTCTGTATGGTTTAGTTCTCCAGCTGGCATGTGTCTGGCAAGGAGAAGGGCAGAAGGATCTGCTGTACTCTGGCTGACTGATGCACAAATAAGGTTACTTTTACAGGCACAATTTACAAATCAGCTATTTCTTAGTCTACAAAATCACAAGGTGAATGGTTTTATATAGACTTTTTAAGATATCATGTAACAAAAGCACCAAAGAATTTCAGTTCTTAGCTAAATATATATTTCAGAAAGTTACAAAACTAAAGTTTCTTATGGATAAACAAAGAGAAGTTTTCTCAAAGGGGGTGTTTTTATTACAGTATCCATGCAGTTAAAAATGTGCTCCTGTTTTCCCCTTGACTTTATATGGCTTCATCATTGATTTTTATGCCTTTGCATGCTATATAACAGAAAATTCCACTGTGAGATACTTTGTCTTTGAAATTGTTCAGGTATTCTTGATTTTCTTTTTAAATGTTGTAGTAACTGAAACTTTCCTGGCATTTTTGAAAACCTAAACCCAAAACCAACCAACCAAAAAAACCAAACAGAGCAGATCTGGAGAGCAAGGCCTTAGAAACTGCTGAATATACATAAATAGCAATGGACATCAAAAACTTTCAACACAACTACAAATCAAATGTACTTAAAAAAAAGGAGATAGTTGACCCCATTAAGTATATTTGAAGCATCTAAAAATGGCATAAGCAAAGATACTGCAGGACCTCAACTGAGAAGGGGGAGCTACAAGATACAGTCTCTATTAATAGAGTGAAAACTTAACTCCCTGAGCCTCACATTAACTGAAAACTGAAATTCTTGCATGTGTCAGACAGTAAAATACTGGAAGAATTATCTCTAATCACAGTAATAAAAAGAACATTTTTATTTCACGTCCAGCTCTACAATGCCTTGTGATTTTAGTTTATTACCTGAGTCACTATAAGAGATCCTTTCAAATGAAAAAGCCAAGCCTCCAGTATAAATGTCTAGGATGTCTGTGATGGGGCAGCTCTTGTTCAAGTCCCTTCAATAGAAATGTGTGATGAAGAAAATGGTTTCTTTTCTCTTCTCTAAGAGGTTGGAGTGTGTTTGGATACATTTAATGCTAAAGTGTAAGTGTGCTCCTATCTGCTCTTTGACCAGTACTAACTCTTTCTATTGCCTACCATGAAGGTGAGTGACATTCTAAGAAGCACATGGAGAATAAGCTCAGAAAATCAGAGACAGTGGTCATTACTGTTACTTGAGCTGTACACTCAACATGGCATGACCAAAACCAGAGACATTTTTTCAGATATTTCTTCTTTCTGGTGTGGTATCTCCAACACACACAACCAAGATAAACATGGTCCTACCATAACTACCTGGTAAGGATGCCCTGTAGCTAGGCTGTTTACTGTCCATTGCACATGCAGCCTTCTGTGCTTTAAGAGGGGAAGAAGAATAGACAAAGTGCAGGGAGTTCTAAAACCCATGTTGCAGTGGTCCCTAGGGAACCACTGACAGCTGGCATAGGCTAAAGGGACTCAGAGGCCTGGGGCTACGTGGAAAATCAAAGAGCTATAACCATCTCCTTGACAGCTCCACAGTGTAAGCTAGGTACATAGACAAGTCCAGGTCTTTGTGTACATGAGGGAGAAGATCAATTTTTACATATATTATTTTCTGATAGGTTTTATCTGTCAATATATTGAAGAAGGTAAAAGCCATATGAAAAGGTGGAAATGGCATCATATTTAGATATTTGACTGAGACCTCTGAGATGATCTGATACAATGAAATTATCTGATCTGATAACAAAAGCTTGGATAGGCTCTCAAAACCTTGTTTCTCAGCAGATTTGTCTTATCCAAAGAATCTAGAGGACTGATTATGAGCCAGGCACGTATTAATGATTTACTTTGCCTGGGAACACAAAAAGGGTAGAACATTTCAAGCTTTCATTTCAAGCTGGGTTTGTTACCCAGCATTTACTGCATTTATAGAGAGTGTAAATGCACAGCTATTTATAATTACTACTACTTGCCCTTGAATAACAAGATGAGGATCTGAACTTCCCACAGCGTCTTATAACAGCAACATATATGATCAAAACCTTGCAGAAGCTACTAAGTGCCTTTTCCCTTTCCTTCAGAATGGAAGTCAAGATCAAGATTTTAATGTTAAGCCAGGACAGGAAACCTACAGACTAACTTTGACTGGACATGATCATTCAATTGAAGGATCAACTGTTACAATGCCATGTTCCTGAATAACATTGCTACTGCCTTTCAATGTGTGTCCTTGTCAGATGTTTACTGCTCCAGTAAAAACACCCCTCGTTCTCCCTGTCTGTTGTACTCAGCCATGTTTATAGGACTGTCATCCATAAATGCCTTTGACTCCTCTATTCCTTTCCATCATTCTGTTGCTGAGCATGTGCAAGACATGTCATGTTCAGCTGTGCCCTTCACCTTTTTTAGTTAGCATTGGTTGATAAGAAATACAGACCATGAGTACCTGTATCCTCAGCTGTGGCTGAGATTTTAACAGAGCTCTGAAGAATATAGAGGGCACATGCAATGTTTCTTTTCTTGAGATGCCTAATTCTGCTGGTCTGCTTAGTTCAGTTGGTACAATGTGAAGGCAATTCTTTGCTTTTCCATCTATGCTGCAGTGTCACCTTGACTCCCATAGCTACCTTTGGTTACTCTGAGTTTTACAAGTAGCACTTAAGTATAACCAGAATTTAACTTCTAGGACCAAAATAGTTTCCATGTTAAGAAATTAAATTAAGAGATTATTTTCAGAACAGAAGAAAAAAAACTCAAGTTTTTTGATAAAAATTGCTGTCAAATGTAGTTAGAAACTCCTTAAGAATAAACACATATGTGACTAAAACATTGTATTATAAAAATCCATTGACATTCTTATAAAAATATCATAATTTAGAAGTTTAAGATTTAAAATATTTTACTAATGAATTACACATTACATACTGACAAGATTATTGGAATGACCATGTCATTGAAGGGTTAATGACTCCAGTTATGGTAGAAATTTAAATATCATGGGGAGGCACCTCCTGACCCAGCCATCACTGAGAATTATGCGGATTCAAATGGGAGCCACACAGGCTTTGATTTCCCCCAAGGATTGATGAACAAGTACAAAATAATAGAAAGTGACAGGGAGCAGATGACTGAGGTCTAATTTAATGTCATTCTAAAAGACAATATACCTTAAATTGGCCTTAGGAAAATTATCGGTTACAAACGAGAGAACAGAAACATGCACTTTTTCTTTTTAGTTCACTAATTTTAAAAAGTAATCCTTTGAAAATATGAACACTGAAACAATAGTCATTTGGCAGTGCAAATACAAACTTAAGTAGGTGTACTTTTCCAATAAACTGCAAATTGTACAAAGGCCGTAACCTTAGGAAGGAAACCATATTAAACAAAATAATTACATTGTTGGAAGGATTTTATGCAAATATTGAGACTTATGAAGACAAATAATTAACAGTTCTTAAGTAGTATGGTAAAATGCAATGAGGATATGCTCAGGAGAAGTTTGCCATTATAGTAAAGTATTAGCTACACTTGCATTTATCAAGAAATAAAAAAGAAAATGATGCTGAAAAGAGCTTTCTAACAATATAGCTAGAACAAGTTACTACTTCTAATTAATAAGGATCAGAAATGGCCTTCCACATGCCAAGGTTAAGTATAAGACATACTTCTATTCAAATCTCCCAGATTTCAGTACATGCTGAAATTCAATATGAATCTGAACATTTCACATTACAGAAGTTATAAATATCAATATTTAGATAACCTGATACAATTCATTTTACACCATAACTATTTGAGACGTATTTGTACAGAAATGGAACTTCAGAAATTCTGCTATTAATCCTGCAAAATTTTTTTTTGAGTTCTTTAACAACAATGAATAGAGGTATCCCAAATCAGGAGCTTGCTCAATAGTTGTCTTAAATTCACCCCTGTTTTTCCCTCAGCTAGTGTTTAAACATAGGAAATGACTTCTAATAAACAAACATTCAAACCAGGTTTGTTCTGAATGATAAAGCATCAAGTTAAAAATCTAACAGATACAAGACTTTGAAAAGTTTTACTGTAACACATTACAGCATGTTCATAAAAGATAGGAAGATTTTATCTAAGTATTGGAGGCTTCTTAATTTTATTTTTTTTTTAAGGGGCAAATAGCTGCTTTTAAAGCCTGTACAAATGCACTACCTCCCAAAGATCAGACTCTTTATTATGATTAACAGGGGAAAATGTACATTGTGCAAGTATTCCATCTGCAGCTTCATCACATGGTAGACCTGGAGGCATCTCAATAGTGCTAACAGAACTGCCTCAGGAATCTACAGAGCAGCCAGATGCCAGCCCTAGAAAAATATGTAATATTGCATGATATCTGAATCCTGTGACTGGCATTCAAGGAGAAGCCGTAAGACTGGTCCCATGTTTAGGGCTGAACAGAAGCCCAATAGTTATATATATTTTAGTTATTTGCAGTGTGATTTTTCCTCTAAGAATAAATCAATCAATAACAATAACAAGTGTGTACCCCCGTAAGTTTTCTGAGAAAGAGCTATGTATAAACTTATCAAGGCAGAAAATATATATTATAAAGTTCAAATATATTATGTTAACAGTAAACCAAGTGTGAATTTGCATTTTTACAATTGTGTGTGAGAAGAAGCTTTTAAGCCAATTTATCTCTTTATAGGAATACCTGCAGATACTTTCCAAACTAATCACAGCAGCAACCTTTTTCTGTAAGATCAACAGAAGTAATTTTTTCCTAAAAATCTGTTTACATAAGTGGTGAATATGCTTTTTTAAAAATTAAGACCAGAAACATCTTTATTTACATTTTTCCTTACAAGATGGCAGGTTTCCTACAAACAAGAACTTACATAGTTTAGAAACAATGTATATGCTATTGCCATTGGAAAATAGTCCCTTGATTGTTATATTTCCTGACATTGGGTTGTTTTCCTGCATTTAATGTCCATTGTTCAGTGACATTTGCAGTAATCTATAAAACTAAATTTTAGTTTATATGACATAAGAAGCATATAATTTTATTTCAAGAAGCCACAGAGGAATAGAGGGAGGAGAGAGAAAATATGACACTAAATATAGTAACAATGTTAGGCAAATGTTCTAAGAAATCTGAAGGAGTTAAGATTTCACCACAGAGCTTTTACAAACCTCATTCGCTGAAGGTTTTCAGGCATCTAATTTACTGCATATTCTCCAAGCCCTTCACCTGGATGAAGTTTTGACTACAACCCAGGAAAACCAATCTGCCCAAGGGACTGGTGGAAACCAAGAGAGATCATATGACAGGATTTCTCATAAAGATGGGGTCAGCTAAGAAAAGTGAGTTGGAGGCTTTTTAAAATTCCATCATTCCATATAACCAGAGCAAGAAGCTTGGGAATCTCCCTTGCCATTTGTGGCAGAACTTAACAGCTGAAATTCATTTCCATTCATAACCAAGCCCCAGAAGATTATCTTAAATTTGAAAGAGCTTCCTAACTGTCTTGAACTGTGTCCTATTCTGCATACCAGATTTATCAGAAAACTTGTAATGCAATTAAGAACAAGGGTTTTTTTTTGTCTAACATAACACCTATTTTAGATAATACTACAACTGCAAAATTACTTTCGCCAATCACAGAGAAGATAAAGAGCAAAGAGGATGCAGAGCTTTCTCAGCAAAATTCTATTAAAACAGGAAAAAATGGATATTAAAGAGAAAAATAAACTTTAAGACTGGAAATCAAAAGAAAGCTTCCAATCACTCAAGCAGTGATGCTCTCAAACAGCGTTACAGCAAAACTGAGAGTAGAACCCTAAATAATTTTTTGGATGTCATTTTATCTAAGAAATATGTGTTCTATGATATGGTTCCTGACTGTCTTACAAGACTGACTCTGACATTATGGTCATCTTCAATCCTACTTTTTTAAAGCTTCAATTCAATACATTACTGAAGCCTTTCACATATTTGTTGTAAATGATACAAATTTTGAAGTTTTTTCAGTGAGATAAGTTTGATTGTCTCCTTTCAAAGAACATAAAAAATAGTTCTTAGACCAAGTTCTGTACGTTTTAACAAGTCAATAGCTGTATCAGGTCTTTAAGAATATATTTCCTTCCTTAGTCTATTAAGGACTAGGAGAAGCAGCTCATTAAATACTTCTTTTCCTAACTGATAATCTTATTGTGTTATAACTTAATAAAAATATTTAATTTATATTACAGTAATTAAAATATGTAAATATTAATAAAATATACATTAATTCAAACATCAAGAATGAAATGTCATACCTTCTACTGTTATGCATATAAACAGAATTTACTAAGTTAGCAATGCACATATTAACCAAAGTGTCTAATTAAACTACTAAATTCAAAACACTTTCTCTTACCAGTAGCATTCCATTTCTGTACTTCTCTCAACTCTTAAAATTCTTGAGTAAGTCACAATTGACTTATTTGTCAGTAACTTGTTCTTCTTTTGATAAGCACATTTTGACAATTCTTCAAAAA
>VWZY01009930.1:0-46555 GCA_013399075.1 Chloroceryle aenea | reverse complement strand
TCTGCTGCTTTCAAGCAGTTGGTCAGTACAAGGCTTACTTGACATTCTCAGGAAGCTGAGGAGATAAAAACAGTGTGAAGAGAATGAGAAACATTATCCTTTTTTCTTGCTGAAGTTTTAGTAGATAGATTTTTTTTTTATTTGACAGCATATTAACTTATATTGATCATTCTGTTACTAAGTAAAGTTAATTCTTTTATATCTGGACAATTATTCTCATATAGTAATATATAGTTTATTTTCATCTGTCATTTTTGATATTAGAAGACCACAATGTTATAACACAATTACATTTACAGTACAGACTACACAAAAGCACCCAGACATCATAAATGATCTAACTTCCATCAATCTCTAAAATTTAATTTCCATTGAAGCTTTCCAACTGCACTTCTTAGGCAGGCAACCACATGCATTAAAACAGATGTCAAGTAGGTGTAGTGTAGCTGAATGCATAAAGAATTTATGTCCTAAACATAGTTGTCTGGATTGCATGTTAGTTAAAACAGTTGATGTGAATGTTCACTGTTGTTAGCTTTCCTCTGTATTTTTCCCCCATTCCTCACTCCCAGAAAACATCCATACAATTTATATATTGAAATGAAAATTTTACACGATCTAAAAGGTTATTCACTTTGATGCCCATCTTTTCCTTCTTCACATACCAATTCTTCCCTCTACAAAGGCTTCTCCCTTCTGATGCTAGAGGTAATAGGATCAATCATAATGGACTGTAAAGAAGCTTTAATGCAAAAATGTGGAGGGACACAAATTTCAGGACATAGATGATCTGCTAGACTGGAAAGCAGGATAAAATGTGGAACTCTTTTGATCTTCCTCAATACACCCATGTTGTTTCTTGCAGAATACATGTATTTTGGGCAATCTGGACAAAAAAGGACTGCCAGAATTCTGATGACAAAATTCACCTTTCCTTCTGGCACACAACACCAGGACTCTGCTAAAAATGATACTGTGGAGATGTGACAAAGTCACAACAGGGAAACAGTACAGTCAACCACTCTACTGCAGGAAGAGCTGTATCTTTGGGTCTCATCCAGTGAGCACAGCAACTCTTCTGATGTGCTGAAAGTTTGCTTCTGCACCAGTGAATAGTTGGCAACTTTAAAAGACTAACTCAGGCCTGCAATCAATATATCAAATTACTGATATCTAATGCACAAATACTCTGCTACTTAGCTCAATGGAACTTCACTTCTACTTTGACCAACTGCTCTCTCTAATACTCCAGCACATAAACTGGGAAAAAGACACACTTAACTGATAATTATGTTAAATCATTTTTTGTATACTAGGCACTAGAGTCTGTCAGATTGACAGATGGCACAGAACTCAGACAACTTAGTTATATGAAAAAGCTGTGATGGTTCCAGAAATAAAAAAAACACAATGAGGAATATAGGCAAATTGTTTCTTTGCTACAATGGTAGAAAAAGATTGACAATAATAGTGAGTCATCCCTTTAGCTGATGGTACAGACTGCAGCACATTCTTATCTCACATAGTTATCTGCCTGGTGTCTGAACTGTGAGATCTCTTCAGAAGTCCAGTAAGTAGAATTCTTGTTTTGATTGGTGAAAGAAGAACATACGAAAATGACAGAGTATTGATGATCTGTTCACTTCCACTCAAAGTGAACCTTACAGAAACAGTCAATAAACTTCTCAAGCTACTGAAATGTATAGCAATACTGATATTTTAAGAGAGCAGTTTGTCTGTGCAGAAGATAATCTGTAGAGAAGATAAAGCTGGAAAAGAAATTCAGGTTGGTGACTACACCCAAGCTGTGCCAGGATACAGATGTTTATCACTATTTCTGGACAAAAGACTCCAGCTCATAAATCAAATCTGAACACAACAGAGATGCAGCACTTTGAGATGGGACAACAGAACTCTCTCTTGTATTCTGGATGCTCCTAAGAAATGCTTGGTTACGTCAGCACAGTCTGGCACTCTGGCACTTAAGAAGAAAAGAAGGTTTAGAAAATTTATCTTTATATCCTGCAAGTCACTGTAAATGAAGACAACAGGTTTGATATACTTAATTTATTCTGAATAAATATTAATTAGTTTCATTTTTAGATAGTATTTTTGTAATACTGAATTTAAGTAATTCATGAAGAATCAAAAAGGTAAGTACAGCAGATTATTAAAAAAGAAAAAGAATGGAAGTCTAATAATCTTTGGAAAATGGAAAAATTTCAAGTTATATCATAGTAGGCTTCTGAATTTTAATCAAGTTATGGTACAAGGTACAGGAAACAACATTTGTGTAACATAATAAATCTAGTGTACACACTATAAAGAAATATGGTCTTTTGGGATTGTTTAGGCATTATGGAAATAACTTGAAATGAATTTATATAAATCAAAATCATAATGTGAAACAAGCATCTTTGAGAAATGCACAACTTCATAATGTTTCATTTTTACAGACTAAGGACTTAATTGTAAAACTTAGGTAAAGTTTATGCAATGCAATTGAATATTTCAGGACCCAATTATTGAGAATAACTGAAAAGACAAAACAGAGTGGTACATCCAAATCAAATGAAAAATAGGGAAATAAAGCAAATAAAGACTTCAATTTAATCTTTTGGTTCTTTTTTCTTACATTCAGCTTTTAAGCCAGTAAATAATTACCTTTGAGAGGTTCTAACAATTAAGGAATAACGTTGATTAATTAGGAAAGAAAGTGAAGAATACTAATCAATCCTAAAAGACAGTTTTTCTTCTCCCACCTCAAGCCTTTTCGTCACCCACAAACAATGTGTTTTCTATACTGTTCAGATTCCTTTAAAAAACATTCATATTCTTGTCCATTCACACAAAACTCTCTTGGTGAGCATTGTTTTGGGAGGAGTGGGTGGCAGGCAGGGGGCACGGGATGTTGAGAGAACAGATAGGATGTCAGGTGAAGATGGAATGCTGTGCCCTCTCTAACCAGCTGAAGACTCTGCATGATTGTTTTCTTACAAATAATACCTGTGGGTGTTGAAATAGTTCAGGGAATCTATCAAACATACCCTTTTCACTTTGCTGTTGTAACTCTATAAAATTTATTCCCATTTCTAAAGAATCTTGGCAATAATACCTGTAGGCGGTTGAGTAATTTAGAGGAAATCTGTCAAACCCACTTCCACTGAGTTTAGCAATAGAATTCTGTAATTACTTTCAAAGTTGTAAAATGCAATTATTTATTTTCAGTGTGTTCAGAAAGTTCCAAATTGAGCTTTTTTATTTTAACAACTTTTAATGAGCTTAGAACTAACTCAAAGGGTAGATCTAATAACTGTTCAGCATTTAACTTAAAATAAGGAAAAGAAAGTCAGTGCTGCATTTAGGTAACAGGGCACTACTGCAAGCATAGTCCCACACTCATGTGGAGGGAGTCCACATTTAGCTGTCTCCTTACATAACACTAAGATGATACATCTGAAACTAATCTTGATTCAATCTTTTCTGTGTAAAACTACATGGGTTTATAGAATATTTATGAACAATATAACTGAAGACCTCTTTTTCCTCCTCAACAGATATATTTAATATTTCTGAATTCAGAATAAGAGAACAAAATTGAAAACTCTGAAATTTATTGGAAGCCTAGTTATACTAGAAGAATCTCTTAGTACCCACAGACTCAGGCACACAATCAAACTACTTTAACAACCTACCCTTTGTCAACTGAGCTAGCTGGCTGAACATTTATTCACTTTTAGTCCATAGCAAAGGTGATGTAATTTGACCTTGCACAATCCCTGAAAAAATAAAGGTAGTCCAAGATGAATTGAAATAATCTCAGTGTATATAAAGACAGATAAAATAAAGGAATTTGTCTGACAAAATCTTATAACTTGATGATCAAAATTATTTTATATGCCATCCAAGTCAAAGATGGATCTCAGGACTTTTAAGTCTAGGAATTCTAAATGCTCAAAAAAGTAAAATTCATAGTTCTGTGAAGAGATGCTTTTCTTTCAAATATGTAGCGGCATTGTTTGGTGGAAATCCATTTACAAACCATTTTATGGAAAGTAACAAATTTCCCTTTCCCTCCCTGTCATCACCAAAGAATCCATATGGAATACCATTTGGATTCACCTGATTATGCAGGAGGCATCTCAGCACATTACATCTTCTAAAGGTGAACTGGTTTGTGGCCAGTGAGGCTTAATCAAATATGAGTGGCAAATGCATTGGACAAAGATGTTGGACCCTGCTATAATTAGAACTTCATTAGTCCCAAACAGTCACTTCATTTCTAATTTTCACAACGATATCATCCTCCATTTGTGGTTTACATTTTCAGTAATATGTGATTTTTTTAGTGTGAAACATGTCTCTAGCAAATGTTCACATTCAAACACAGAAGGAAAAAGTAAGGGAAGTCCATCCAGAAATTAGATTTAAGTATTCACTTAACTCTTTCACACAATTTCAGACAGATTTTCAGCATTTCCTTTCACCCATACATTCTCCGTGCAAACAAAATTTGCAATTAAATTATGGTCATAAAGTACAGGCCAGTGTTAGCAAACTACCTAATCAGAGCAAGAGCTACCTCATCGGAAACATGACATAGCCAAACTGTGAGTTTAGATCTCTTGAGATCTAAATTAAGTTTTATTTATTTGAAATGCAACATGGAATATAGCAGAAACTCTTTATATGTTCTATCAACCAGGTGCTATCCATTTTAAAAGGAGAAAAAACCCTATTTAACATATCAAAATAATTTTCTTACAAGATAAATAGCTCAGAGACAATTCCCCTGCAATGTATGTTTATGAAAAATCAGCAGGAGCCATTTATGGTCTCATAATACATAAATCAACTGAAAGGACACTTGGTCAGAATCTAAAACATCACAACATTAACTCAGTGTGATTATAAATCTTCCATTACTCCCACTTACAGGTTTCAAATTGTTGTAATGTTATGATTTTTGTTAGTAGCTGGTAACAACTAAATCGATTGAGATGACAATTATTTCTTAAATGTATTTAAATGTTGGTTTAGAGGGAGGAAAATAATGGGTTTACACATTATCTAACAAAAAAACCCAGAAAAATACTAAAACTTGTCTTATTCTTCCTGACCCAAACAATTTTGTGACCAAGCAAATTAACTATTGCTTATAGACAGACATACATGCCACGAAGTGATGGAAACAAACAAGTCTCTGAAATATCCATGTTTATTTTTTCACTAGAGATTTTGCTCTCAGAATAATTACCTATGCACAAACTCTAGATGGCAACATTGCACTTACTGTATTAGTAAAACAAATGTCACACTAAGTCCCTACATATCCTCTTTATCAACATTTTATGTGCCACAGATCTATAGCCTCTTATTATAAGTGTAATGAAGCAGAAGTTATTGAAGCATTTTATTGATTGCTCAGATCACAAGTTTACTGTCATACTGAATTGGCACCTTACTTGCTGAAGCAAACTGCTGACACCTTTTTAAAAAAGTGACAACTACATCTATTTCATGACCAGAAATCCATTTTCATCTCTATCAAGACAAGAATGCAATTTTCACTTCATTTAACTGATGTTAGGCCTGCTCAAGGAATGACACTTAGAAAAAGACACAAGTTTAAGGTTCTTAAAATAGTTCTGGTAACTAGAATGCAGCTCAGTTGTGGGAAAAATTTCAACCATCACTCAAATCTATAAACAATGCAACATTCTAAGAATCACTTATCTGAACTATTGAGAGGGCAGTTTTCTCTTTCAATTTCAACATTACTGAAACACTATTTTTATATTCTTTTAATAAGAAACTATGTCAAAATATTACAGTTTTCATATGGAATCTTGCTCTACACAAAGTTCACTTTAGCATGGGATTATTTCTTGAGCAGTCCCTGCGCAGGTCAAACAGAAAAAAAAGCCCACAAAAAAAAATAATCTATTTTTCTGTGACCTATAAAGAAGGAAATAAAGATACTTAACACCTCTTCAACAGTGTGAGTCGATGCTGTACAAAATTAGAAAAGCAGGAGCTGCAAGGAAGAGGGAACGAATACTTAAGTCTAAAAAAGGGTGGGTTTACTGAACAGAGGCTGTGATGCTCAAGTTATTTTAAGAATACACTTTCAAAGAACATAAAAACAGAAATAGAAGATTGGATTGCACTGGAAATCAAGTTAAGCATTTTAGTGAATTTCTTCATTTTCTTAAAATAGCATCTATTAATTATTACTTCAATTTTACTGCAATAGAATCTATTTTTTTGAACACAGCATTATAAACAGGGTAAGCATTTTTTGGTATAATTTTCTGGTAACTCCATGAACTAGGATGAATAAGTGACAGGAAAACCATATTGATCGAAAAATACTCTATGGAAGTGCTACTTTTTGTTAGTTTCTGCCAGCCCAAACCCTTGCAAAATGATTATACTTCACAGCTAGTTTCTATTTTATTTGTAAGGGGGGGAAAATCCAAAAGACTAATTAGAAATGTTACTGCACAGTGGAATTACTGAAATCTGTGTAAACCAACTGAATAGTAATGAACAATATGTTTCTTAGAAAGTATAAAAAGGAGAAATTATGGAGAAAAGGTTTTGCTTGTGCATTGCAGATGTATTCAACCTGCAGCACTTGAGTCAGCAGTTTCAAGAGAACACCACAAGAAAATATAACAAATACAGTCTTGATTTTGTTCTGGTACTTGCAATAATTCAGTTTTTTTTAAGTTGCTAATTTGTTTATGGATCTTCATAACAAAGTGAGAAAAACCTTATAAATTATGATGTTTATGGATGTAGCCTAGAAAAGAACATCAAAGTTGTACAATATACAGTCTTGAAATACTGCTTTTAAGCTTGTGTTCCCATAGCTGAAATGGGGAGTTGTAGAATCAGTCAATTTTCTTCTCTCTTGTTTTCTTGTGGGTATTTTACATACTAGCTCCATTACTTTAATGTAATGTAATTTGCTGTAGTTCAAATGATTAATTACTATTACTGTAAGTTCTGCTAGATCAAGCTAATGAACATTCAGCACAATTTCCTGTCACTTCTCATCCCCGCTCAGCCCCCTCATCCCTACAGATAACACACTTCCAGTAAAAAAATAAAAGCACACAAAATAGAACCTTAGGACTAGCTATGCTTGTTAAATATCACATTAAAATTTTCCTAAACCCTTGTAAGTAACACATGCTTAAAGCCATTTAAATATACTTAAAGCAACTCATGATTCTCAAATATTTATACATACATATTTTCCATAGCAAATCTTTACTGTGGTGATGAGATACTGTTCTGTTTATCCATTCATGTACATTTTATATTACTTAAAGGACAGAACAACAGCTTGAATAAAGTGTAATTCTAAATGAAGAAAATGTTTAAAAACCATTAATATAATTTTAAAAGGTATTTGAGTCTTCTCTTTTGGCCTCTGTTTAGCTGTGCTAGGCCTGTGAATGACAGCTTCCCTGCTTGAAGCACACAGAAAGCACAGCCTTCCTCATTCACTGTCAGTACTATGGCCTTTTCACACGTTCCCTCCACAGCAGTGTTTGTCCCCAAACACTGGAACCCAGCACAATGGCATTCCTACTTCAACACCCCCACCAACAGCACCACTACATATGAAGAATGTTAATGAGATGGACATCCCCCATCTCTGAAAGTGTTAACTATATCCCATACTAGCAAATATAATGTTATTTCTATTGTTACTTATTCATCTCACTTGAAAACAATGTCATTTCGGTGGCGATTTTTTTCCTAAAAATATTCTTAACAGGAAATATAGTAACTTGGCAAAAGGATTACGAAATGTCTTACAGGCATTCACACTAATTACAGACTAATTCTAACAGCACTGTTTGTTAGATCTCACTTCTTTTTGCTAGAAAACTGTATTTTATAGTCCCAGAATTCACAGCATTAAAATGTCAATATAAGCTTTGTCAAGATTTTAGTGGAACTTATAGCTCCTTATACACATGTGTAATTGCAATTATAAAGGTTTTAAAGGAAAAGAAAAGAGAAGGCTTTTGTAGTATAGTGTTTGTAGATATATATTTTCTTCCTTTCTCCTTTCTTTAGAGAGAAGCACAAACCATGGAGTTCAAGTGCTCTCAGTTTTACCTGTTCTGCTGCACCTACACTATTCTCAAGGAATACTGTTGGAAGAACACTGAATATCCTCTTTAAAAGGATACAAAGAGTACAGCAAAGAGATGGTAGCTCCTCACTTTTTCCTTTCTGTAGGGCAAGAAGCAACAGAGTGATTTTAAAGACGACACTGCGCAACCAGTACACATTGTGGCCCAGGAACTAGGTATTGTTTTAATTCAATACATGCATTTGAAAGTCCAGATAGTTTTTAATAGAAACAGCTTTATTAGCATATTATTATAGAAGTACATGTATTAGCATATTATTAGTTGTATGTTCTATTTGATTTCCATGAACAGACTATAGTGTCTTAGCACAGTAATACTGAATGGAAGAATTTTCCATTTTTTATTTGTTGGGTTTTTTTTTAAAACTTCCTTTTTTATTCCAGTGAAAAGACAAAGTAAATACAAGTAATTCAAATGCCAAAATAACAATGAGATAAATAGAACTCAAGAAAGCTTATTTAATGTTGTAAAGTACTGTCTGGATGTTTTATTGGTATGAATACTGTATGCAGTCATCATAGCATTATGTTGTCAGGCCTCAGTACAACAGGACAAAGTGACAGTATTTTGAATGTCCTGCTTCTTTATTAAGGTGTATCCTAATCTTATATCTGTATCATATCTCAGTGTGCTCTTCACAGAGCAAACTTGCTTTAGTTATTTAAAAAAAAGGTCACAGGCAAAATATAGGTATAGTAAGAAGTATCTTTCTACCTACCCTAAAACATAACCTACAATTACTATAATGATTTCATTTATGTTCAGTACTAACAAAACTTCAGTTAGAAAATGGTTGGAAAAATTAATAGAGACACACTTTAAACTGAATTATATGTCATATCTTATCTTTGAGGTAATGTAATTCACACAAGCTCTCACATACTAACTGCACAAAACATCCAACATCCTTGTGCTGCAAAATTTTCATTTAAGCCTTTAAAACAGTTTGAAATGTTTATTAAAATGTTTGATTTGTAAGTTTTGTGTAGACAACTGTCATATCTGTATTGGCATTTATCCTCATAATCTGGTCTCTTACAAGTTAAAAATGTCCAATGTGGTTATGCTGAACATATGTCTATGTGCAAAGCTTTCATTATAAAGATACATTTGTCTTCAGAAGAGATCTCGAATCTCCTAAAATTATTATATTTTTCTTGTCATTTACAATTTCCAGTGGAACACTGCTGGGTAATCACCAGAGGAATGATTAACATAAGTTAATTTACTGAAATGTCTTTATATTCTTCACAGAGAAGAACAAAAAGTAGTCAATAAGTGACTTGCACAGAAATTCTTATTTAGAAACTGTATTGTCTCTTTTGTTCTAATAATTACTGTTATACTTCCTAAATACTTATGTGCATGTTATATATTTTTTCACCAATGAGTAAATATTATATGTTAAGGCACTGGAAAGTAAGAGATTTCATTTCTGGAGCTGTTGTGACAGGCAGCATTGTCTTCAATGTAAAGAATTGTTGACAAATAGCGTAAAGATATTTCTCACTCTTTAATATATAACTCTGAAATATTCTGAAACAAGTTTTGTTTTGTTTTTCTGATTGTTTCTTTCTCTCTCACATACATGCTCTCTCGTTTTTGTTTTTGTTTGATTTCTTCTTGCTGACCACTATTAGCTCTAGACAGCAATAGTCTCTTCCAAAGTCAATTCTCATTTCTCTTTATGGATCTGACAGCAGGAGGTGCTGTATAAACAGTGTGACTGACACTTTGCTTGCACCTCTCCTCCCCCTTCCTACACAGGCTGGTAGCTTATCTGTCTGATGCAGTCACTCTTAACTCTGGGGCCCGAGAGCATTTTTAAATCTGAGGTTCCTAGATAGTTGTTTAATTTCCATACAGATTTTCCAGGAAAACTGTTATATGTCCACTATTTTTACAAAGAGCTCACCTAATCCTTAAAAATATATACATTTGCATGCATATACATGAACTTAAATAACTATGCTGAACAAGATAGGTTTTTTTCTTACTTGTATTGCCTAAAACACACAATAAAAAATACACCATCTTATTGCTCTCCTAAACTATCAAACAGTATATTCAGTACCTGTATGCTATTATCTTTTCAAATTAAAATGCAGGACTAGTATATTTTAATGGCACATATATAGTAATTAAAATATTGAGTGGTTAAAATATTATACTTTTGTTCATAATGCAACACCAGTTATACTTAGGAGTGTTTTATTTATTTTAAAAATGTTTCAAATAAATAATTATTTAAATTAGTTTTATGGGAAGATGTACGAGACCATTAAAAACTGCATGAGCAGAACAAGCAGTGAAAAATTATTGCATTAGAGAATTTCCACATAAGGGACATCACAACTAGGCACAGTATGCAGCAAGAAAAGAGGAGACATATGACAGCCCACACCAAAAGAGAGAAACAATTAACTCCTTTATTGTTGGCTTTGCAATTATAGGAGAAGCATTTCATTTTCCTAGCAGGCACCACAGCTTATGCAGTATATGTCACACTTCTTTATGACACAGTGCCAATTGGTGGGTTTATAGAATTAGTACATTTGAAAATGAAAACAAAAAAGCAGACTTATAAAGAGCGGGACAACTCACCTGTTTGCAAGAGTTTGCAGACTTTAATCGTTGGTGCAGGGCCAATAGAACTCCTTGGATATAATACTTGCTCCTGAGAGGCTGAAACCTTCTCTTTTAAAGACCCAAATAGGTCCACACAAAGGAGTGATGGAATTTTGCAGGCATCTGTCAAGTAGAGGAGCTATGCAAAGAAAAGAAGAAAAAGGTGAAAAAAGCACCAGCACTCTTTTGACCCAACTGAAAATATACAGTCTGTAACACAGCCTCAGCATCAGAACTAACTCTTAATATATATTATTTATATCTGACCTGGGTTAAGTCTTGGAAAAGCAACTCCTGCATTTCTAGTGGCCACCATGAAGGACGTATTTATATTGCGACACCCCCCATGAAAGACTCATAAGCTTTGCGAGCACACCTGAATAGTTCTGAAGTGTGCCTAACTAGCTGCACGGAGTGTCATGGTGTGCACTGATTGCCTTATCTTCTCATTTATCACAGATGAGTTGGAACCAACCTTGCTGAAATATGCTTGCATTGTCCTGATAAAATTGCAAGATCCGTGTTGTTTCTGTACACAGTTTCCTGTTGAGGAGCTGACATATACCTACCTTATTAGAAATGGTAACATTCATAAAATATAATCAACATTCTCATTTTATTATAACCTTCTCATTGCCACTACTCAAAAACCAACTCCTAGCAGATAAAAATGCTCACTGTAGCTGTTTAATAAGAAGGAAAGGTCAAATGAAGAGATAGATAAAATTGATTCATGGCGATGGTCTCAACAAGATCTTTTTCTTGCTATTCTTAGATTTCAAATCACTGTAAAGGTTGAAAGCATTCTCTCAAAGGGACCCTTCGTCAATATGTGTGACAAATAAAGAATGATTATTTTGGCTTCAGGCATTACTGAGATGCATGTGCTTTGCAAATATTTTTGTGTAGTGTATACATGGGCCTTTTTTATATGACAAAACAAAACAGCATTAAGTAGCATTTCAGGCTTTAACCTGGGGAAAGGGAAGGGAAAGGAAAGGAAGGGAAAAGCAAAAAACACCCCACACCCCCCCAATCTGTTTTTACTAGTAATTTACAAGAAAATACAAAGAATAATAAAACAGAGCACATTTGTGAACAATGCAAATAGGATTCTATACATAATTTTTTCATCTAATCATATTTTCATATAGATATAAACGGTGGATTTCTTCGATACATAAATACTAAGAACGAACTACAGGTTTAGTCAGAGAAAGTACCAGTGGATGAATTACACTTTACATAGTTTATTGAGAATAGAAGACAACCATTCCTTTCAGATATGGGAAATATTTAGCCTCAAATAGCTGTTCACTCAGCTGTGAGAACAAATAGAGCCAGAACTAAGGCTTTTGGACAAATACAGAAGGAACATATCATACAGTTAAATCCATCTTCAAAGATAAGAAATACATAACCATGCAACAGACTGTACACCAGCATCTGCTACAGTGTATTTTAGGAATGATTTAAGTACATGTTTAAGCAAAACTGTTTATTTTTGTCAAAGGCATTACTTTTAAAAAAACACATGTACAAAAATCGAAGTCTTCTGACTTGCACAATTTTGTGATATACACTTATCAACTAGTCCATGATTTTAGGCATCTCCCATAAACAGTCCAAATAGTATGCTTACTTCTCCAGCCGATATCCTTGCACCTACTTCCATCCTGCATACTTAACAGAAAATACCTTTTCTGAATTAGTTGGAAAAGCCACTAAAATTTAGTTCTTTAAATCCCATTGAAGTTCCAGTGTTCTGATATTTACAGGACTGTATAATAAATAGTTCAGCAGAATACACAAACATTAGAGTAAATAAAAGCACTACACAAGGTGTGGTAAAATCAAAAGGACTATCTACATGGTTAACCAAACCAATTAAGAAATCTCTTGAATGAAAGCCTATCACATGATTCTTCCAAAGTAATTTAGAATTGTCCGTCAGTCTTGCACATACTTCCTCTGTTACAGAAGTAGAAATTGGTATGCAGAATCTTGTCCTAATGACAAATGTGAAGAAAGAGTTGCAACATAAGATAGATAGATAGATACATGGGTTCAATGCTCTGCAGGGACTTAAGAAAATGAGCTGAAACCCTGTCCATACATAAGTTTATGATAAAAATCCCCTCTACCTAGAGGGAGACTAGACTTCACAAAATAAGGCTGACGGGGATTCACTGAACATGCATAATATGCATCTTAACATACTCTTACTGATTATCCTAAAGAGTAATATTGAAAAACTTTCAAAATATGCCATTCTGGCTACAAACCAGAAGGAATACTATATAGCATTAAACATTTACTTTTAAAACCTGATTTGTCAGGATATGGCCATGCAATTGAACATGAGCAAAAACGATTACAAGATGACAGCCAGTGAATTAATAATGGCATCAGACATCAAAATAAGAAGATCAGATGAGGTAGTGAATAAGGTTTGATCAGGAAGTTAATCTACTTCAGGACTAAGCAAGCAGCATTAGAATTCACTTCACGTTATGTAATGAGGAGTGGTTCTAGTCATAATTAGTTCAAAGAAAATAAAAGGTTTAAAATCTGATCCCAGTAAGTCTCTGAAAGTTTTTAAATTAACTTCAGCAAATAAGGTGTTTACCAAGTGCTTCTAACTTAGTTACCATTAGAAAACCATGACAAACCAATGAAAATAAACACAAGTAGTGCTGCTTTTCTGAGTGCTCAAGCAGACTGAAACACAGCTCTGAGAAACTGCGTATGCTGGAACTGGATGTTACATTTGAACATTCTGTGTAATACTATTAATTATTTTACTACAAATAATTTTAATTCCAGTACAAAGCAGCCATGCTGAATCACCTTTACCGAAGGTAATGACCTTCAGGACCAGAGAGGGAGTAGATCCAGAACCTGCTGTGATGGCTGGGAAAGGAAAAGCTCCACTATAGCAGACAGGCCTTACACCCAAATTAGTCAGTTGCACGGAGTATCAGGGGCAAATAATTTATAAGCAAAACAACATTTCCATAAAAATCAGCTGATTCTATCCATAACAGTATTTGCTTCATGCCACACTTACCCTTTGTTTCCAGATTTATAGTCTCAAACAGATTGCATTCTTTCATTTTTTCCCCCCACTCTTTTCACCTACTTCTTAAAATTCTAGAAATCAATGGTATTTAGGTCATTAAGCATTCACTGTGTGCCTAGAAAGGGAAAGGAATAAAGGTAGAACAGCAAGGCTGTAATTTCAGAAGAGTATACTTTTACTGAAATAGTCTCTAAGTTTATTGCTCTGGGTACCTGTTTGGTGAAGATAATCTTAGCACTCTAGGTAAAATAAATCATGGTAACTTAAAATATTCCTTGTTTAGGAATGTTGACGTTGTTCTCATTTGAAATTGATTGTAGGTATGCATGAATAATTTTCAGTGTACAGAAACCTACATCCAGACATCCATCCAACAGTCTGAGCTAACACTTTTGAAAAATAAGAGTATAAACAATGACTCCATAAAGAATCTCTTATCTCCAATAGAGTGCTTTCATATTATGGCTTTATAAGACCAGTCTACAAAGCAAGGTGAAAAGAACCTATAGGCAAAATTTCCCAAACTTTTGCATGTCAAGTCAAGCATTGCCTAGTCCTTTCAACATTATAGCTGGTCAAACACTGCAAATGTTCAACTGTGAAGCAGGAATATGAAGGTCAAAACCAGTGTGTTTATCATTGCAAAATTGCAACATAAGATAATAACTCTTGGGAAGCGTACAAGCTAACTAGTAAGGTTTAGGAACAACTGATCATGACATATCTCTCGGGAGGCTAAAGATTTTATTGTGAGGTACTCATAGAACACCTGAGAGGTAGTGATGAGAAATGAGTCCTTGATCAGAAAGTGAAATAAATTTGCAATGAAGGAAGCTTCCCTTCAAGGAAAGATGAGTAGGTAGTCAGAAATTATGGGAAAATATTTTAAATGATAGACAAAATCCCCTTTCTTTATAAAGTTCTATTGCAGAATTTAAAATACTGCTTTAGAACTCATCTGCGTTTTTTTAATTGAATAATTTTTCCCATGGAAGCAGTCTTAGCTGGTAGACAGCCAGCCATGGATAAAAGGAGAGCACCAAAGGATCTTTGCTCCTTAACTAAGATGAACAGTGTAAATATGCCTCCATTGCTTTTATTCTCTCTCTCATTGATTTTTTTGACTTTATATCACATGACCAACATTGAATTTCCTTGAAGAAAATAATTCTTTGAAAGTGTAATTTTACACTCCTCTGAAGAGAAAAGATGAGAAATTTTTCCTAAAACAAAACTCAGAGATTTTAAATTGATGGAGATAATGGCATGAAGCCACTGTGGCAAACAGGAGGAAAAAAATCTGCTTTTTCTGGTCTTGCCTTTAAATTTGCTGAAAATGATGAGTGCAGTGTTGCTTTCTGTCACACTATTTGATCATGAAATCCAAAGCCCAGTAGGATATCCATAAAAAGTAAGTAGAACATTTGTAAAGGAATGGGGAAATCACCCTCTGGCAACTCACAATCATCACAAGAGGACTGCAAAAAGAAACAAAACAAAAAACTCACAAACCAAAACCACATCTCCCCAAATTCAGTGTGTTAACTTTCTTTTTCCATAAAGTCATGACATTATCAGGGCATAAAATATTAGTATTCAGCTGAGTTCTTTTCTGTATCAGTTTCTCTCAGCAAAGAACCTGCAAAACAGTAAAGTACTTTTTAAATAAATAACAGTATTAGAATAACAGGAAAAAGAAATCTTTTTTTTTCTGTTATGAGAAAAACACCTTTTAATATCATCAAAATACTAGAAATTCTTTTTTACACTTCCTCAGAACGAGGCTTTTCCTGAAAGTACTTTCAATATGCACTTACACTGGCTATATCTTCCATCATGAGCCTGTGCTAGCATACACTCTACTTCACTGTTTCTTACTTTCAGCAAAACCACACAAGCATTCTGTCCAGGGCAACTGGCATGCACCATCCAAAATCATGGAGAAAATGGAGAAACTGAATGATGGAGAACACGCATTTTACAGTGCTGTTCAAATTATGTCACTGTGTTTTTACTCAAACAAAACCTAATCTAACAGCTGCTGCGTACTTTTGTTTACATACTATGTCAAATCGTATTGTCCCCAAGGTACTTATGAGAGATGCTTTAGCAGTCATTTTCTTAAATACTGATGCCTATCCGAATTTGGATTTTTCCACCATTGAACAGAGTGACAAGCACACGATTGCTGTACTTAAAGCAATCTTTCACAGCTGCTTTGCTTTTGCAGTGATCCCATTAAATTGACGGCATATGCCTGTGGGGTCTACAGTGTTACAATACTGCTGAACAAGATGTTGATTGTACAATACAAATTCGTACAACACAACTTGGCTTTTTTGTGGGAACTATTCCCCAGGTCATCCTTCCATTTATTTTAACCTGAGCAACACTTAATTTAAAAATGTATCTATCCCTGTGACCTTTTACTGCACACCTGGTTATATTAATTGTTTAGAAGTGCAGACTAACACACAGTGGTTAGTAGGCACGAAAACATAACCAAAAAGTCTCCTCAGTTCCTAAAATGAGCATGAGTCATGTCTTTTCTCAAACTGAACTAAGTAGCTCTGCATTAAATATGCTGGCACATCTTCTGCTTGAGCAAGTGGACCGAAATGGTGTGAATTGTTAATGCCTTGCTGCTTTGGTTCACGGCTTGTGATTGATCATTTGTAACTATATCTACTCCTTGTTCCATGAAATCAAGTATGGAGTAATGGGTTCATCAGATTTTTGGGTTAAATTGAGAGTGAAGAGGTACTGTGTGTGGAAATAAGAGTTGCCATGTTCGGGGCTGGCCTTGTAACAGCATGGAATCTAAAGGCGATATTCAAAACCACTTCACTCATCATACGCTTACTGATTCTGAATAGGGTCCATTTGCAGGGGACATTTGGTAGTTTTCCAATACACTTTATGCCTCTTTCTCCACTTCTACCACCCTGCACATTTATTTATTTATTAAATAATTTTAAACTAGAAGAGCTTATAACAAGTCAGCATGGAAAACTAATAGATTTCGGTAACTTGCTAAGTAAAAATAGTCTTGGAATGAAATGACCTTCCTAGTAATTAATACTACCTAAATATTAAGTCATTTGCATGCCACAAGCTATAAAGAACACAAAGTTTTACTTAACATTCAGATTTATAATCTCATGCTTTGTAGAAAGTTATTTTTCCAGACAGAAAGAGTTACATTAGCCTTACATTTACTCCTTAGTCCATTCATGTGCAGGAATGACACATTTCCAGACACTACAACATGGCTTGTGACTTCGCAAACAGCAGTGTGTGGGACCACAGCAATGCATGCCAACAGCAACCAGAAGTGACAACTTGTGATGGCCTGCAGGAGAGTAATCACATTACAGCATCTCCACAGAACAAGAAAGGTAATGTATGTCAGTATCAAACCTGCTGCAATGCTCAGTGTTCTGTTTGTGTCACAGAAGCCTCACTGTAATTATTGTGCCAACAATTACATTGATTTAAAACAACTTATAAAAGGTATTTAATTACATGTGAATGTTTAACTTCGAGTGATTGGATCACTCTAATCACATGCAACTTACAACTGTGTTTTCCATCTGCTCTTGTGCTGAAATTTAGAGACAAAACTAAAATTTGGACAAATTTTAGACCAAAAGAGAAATACAGAGTAATAATTGACTACTAATGCTCCTCATTTAGGAGGAAAGAACAACGTAGAAGGGGATTAAATGGAAGGGAAGTGGAAAGGAGTGTACTGCATAGATACATCATGTGATGACCATAATCATGTAAAGAGACATAGCAGATTCATTCAGTTTCATCCAATCTAGGTCATACAAGACTTTTAATCTCTCTTCTTTGTTTATATTTATCCTGATGAATATAAGTATAGTGCAAGTCTACAGCAACCTAGTCAATGAGCAAGTTTAGTCATTAAGAGTTTCTGGAAGGGTCCAGTCCATGCAAAATTAGAGAAACGAGGAAGCAACCATGAATGAATAAGACACTTTTTATCAGAACTTGTTTTGAGAGTTCCTGTCTTCACGTTGGCATTAGAGAAACCTTCTGTCTCACATCAAGCTCACAAAGGCTTTGTTGGCTTGTAGCTGCTGGGAAGCTTTCCCACACTTACAAAAGGAGCTGTACCACTATTTGGAAGATGATTATCAAGTCTATGGAGGTCTTTTACAAAGAACAATAACTTTCCTGGTTATTTCCTCTCTAATTGTGACTAACTTGCAGATTCAAATCATTGTTAGCATAAACTGAAAATGCCACTGAAGAGATAAATAGTTCCATCATATAGAGTAGTAAGGCTCTGAATATATCACTGGGTTGTTCTTCAGAAGTACTGACAGGGTATAAGCCCAGTTCCTCCTCAGAGAATTTTGGGGGATATTTAGTTGAGGCTATCATGCTCTTCTTACAACTGTTTTTGTGAGTATTCTCTTATTTTATTAATCCAGATTTTTTTTATATACAAATTTTGAAATAACAAGAAATGCTCATAATGAAAACAGCCTTCTTTCTTCCTAAAATGTGGCCATGGAATGATACATGGCCTGTGAGGAGATTCAGAAAACCATGAAAACTCTACTCCTAGCTGGAATGAAGTCTGCTTTGCTTCTCTGAAAGTGTTTGGGTCTAGAAGAGAAATAAGCAGACTAATTATATAGACATTTGTTGAGGTGCACAACAATTTAAGAGTCCTTTTAATGATTTACAAATGCTACATCTTTGTATACTTCTTCCATGATGGGAGGATTAAGGCACTTCTAAGGTCTGAAGCATTTGAGCTCGTTTATTTAACACCTTGTACTAAAAATCTTTGGTCTGAATAATGACAAGAGGTATTCAGGAAAAAGATGCCATAAGGATGTATACTTAAATGCCTAATTAAATTTACAGTACAAAGATATCTGTATTTGCTAGAAAACAGCCATAAAGGAAAGCTCCGATAAATAATTCTTAGCATTGTTAAACAGAGTTGGAATGATGTCTTATTTACAGACCATAAAGAGGGGTAGAAAGATTATCTCTGTGTGTGTTATCCCATTGAAACTTTGGGAAAAAGCTCCTAGATTAAAGTACCTACAGAAAAAAAGCCATACAATCACTGAAAAAAATGATAAACTATGCAAATATTAAAAGGCTAGAATTACATAAACCAATAGACTTATTCATGAGCTTATTTACTACATGCCATTTTTAGTTCAGTTTAAGGGCACCATCCTACACAAAAGTTAAAAAGTCCAGATATGCTTTTCTGTTCTAAGCCCTCAATGTAGTGAGCAGAAAGATACACATGCTACTTAACATTATTATATTGCCAATTTTGTCTCCACATATGTTGGCTGCATTAGTATTTCACTGGAGAAGGAAGATTCAGCCTCAGTTTACAATCATCTGAAAACTTTCTTTTCTTAAAGGTGTTCCTGGTTCTTTAACAAATACATTAACATATGAATATACTCTAACCAGCTACAAAGTAAAGATTGACCACTTTGAGAACAAATGCCTTTGCAATGTAATCTATACCTCCCATAAAATGCAGAATGTACAGCAGTCGATCCTTTGATTTCCAGTAATTAGCAAGTACAATATTCTATAGATGCAAATTTATTGCAGTCTTTATTCCACAACTGGAAACTCAAGAAATCAAATATTCCAAGTTATCCTTGGGGAGAAAAAAGTAATTGTAGGCAGGACAAAACATTATGTGGTTTGTTTTTGGTTTTTTTTCCCCCCCTGACTGAAATAATGTGAAATGAAAAGATGCTTGAGAAAAAAAATGCTACTTCTATCAGATGCTGTACACATACATGTAACAGGAAGCTCTACTTGAAAGACTTTATAGACTAAAGAAAGAAAACTGTTACCAGTTCTAATTACTTTAGCTGCACAAAAGGATGAATATGCTGTGCAAAATTTTTTATATCTATTCATAGACTACAGATAGTCATGGTAAAAAAACTAATATAATGAAGGAATGTCTTCAAAGTTACTCAGTGACTTCAGCAAAAAATTCCTTAGCAATGGAAAGTGTATGGCCTACTAGCATGCGTTTGAGTTACTCTGGGTGCTGCAGAGGAGGAAGACAGGTCTGATTTTCCCAACTACACTTTTATGTTAACTGTGTATTTCGACTAGAGCATGAATACTTTGTATCGAAATATGTGCTACAATCCAGAAATGTCATATTTGCTTGATTTAATCTGATTCCCATTGAACATGCAAATACATGGGTTTGTATTAGTTTAAATGTTTAAGACTAAGTAACTTTTTATTCTGATAGCAGAGAGAGAAACACTCCAAACTTAATGTTTTGGTTTGTTGTACACCATCACACTAGGGGATATCACAAGCTATTTCTTGTGCCCAGAGTCAATTTCTAAACTGCACTTATTGTTAATGTCCTCATTGTTAACAGTTTTCCTAGTCATGCAATACAGATATTGTTTCAGAGAGAATCCTTCCACTAAAACAATTTTATTCTGAACCAGGTTTTCAGATTGAATAACATGAAGTCATTACCTCAGTCAATTTAAAACATGTACTTCTTGATAGCATCATCTTAAATACTATTTGCTTGCTACACATACTTCAAAAGAATTGATTATTGAATATTTAGCTTACCTTTTTCTGGTTTGTAAAGAAATCATAATACTTGAACCTATATACAATAGCTGGTTTTGTATTGTACAATACTATGCAGTGAATGCAAATTTTATGAAACAAGTGAATCAGCACTATAGCAGTTGTGTGATTAAAGCAGAAACTGTCACTGAAATGGTGCTAGTGAAATTACCTGTCATTCTCTGGAAGAAAGTCTAAGATAGATAGTACACAAGTTACCTTTGACAGAAATGGCAGTACTTTGACCAAGAGAAATTCATTGTTCACAGCACTGTTGAAAAGGCGAGAGGAAAATACTAATGACATTATTCACCCACCATGCCTATTTCAGGTGAATATCCAAAGCTGCCTTTTTCAAGGCACACACAGATAACAGCCAAAGTATGAAGAAAAATTGTATGAGTCTTGTAAATTTTAAGAGCAATGTGTCATGTTTGACAAAATCCACATTCAACTGCAATAGCACATGTTCAAGTGTGAAAAACATTTTCTACCTTAACAGAATCCCTATTCCACAACTGACATTGCATGCCAAACAGGAGAGATGCTACTTCTCCAGAACACTTTATGGCAAGACAGAAGATGGGAACACATTACAAATATATTACCTTTTCTTATAATAAGGTCAAAGTGCAACAATAGTTGAAGTTTCTGATTCTTTAGAACTGAAGGTTTCTTATCTTTTTAGGCAGTTGCCTAACTAAAAGTAGATTTGGGAGAACAATGTTCAAGTCTAATCAGAACATGGTCCAGTACTCAGCTATCCCCTACCAAATTGTAGTTTCAGATCTCTTGAAAAAGATTTGGAAAGAGTATTTTAGATATTTTCTAAAGATTGGTAGGACAGAAAAACTGTCTCTTACAGACAGGATACTGGACTAGATAAAAGACCAGTACTGAAATTTTTACAGTTATTTGTTTTTGTTTTCAATTTATTAGCAAGAAATAGGTTTTCTTTTTGAATCACCAGACTGGATCAAATATCACTTTGAAGATTTAAAAATATTTTTATTTTATACTTACTGTTGCAATACCCGAGACACTGATTTTCAATCACCTATAAATGTGTCAGCCCTTGTATATTCATCTTTCATTGGAGGAACAGACACTTGTAAAAATTTCTAATGGGAATTGCATATAAACACTAAGCTTTAAAAACACTGCTGGAATACACTGACTTCAAATGTACTTAAAATATGTTCTCAGCCACTTTTACCCTTTGAGTAGTCCACAGATACCTAACGCCTCATGGATATCAGTTTAATGGTCTAAGTCAAGACATCCTTGTGGGAAAAAAATGAATAATTGATACTGCATCAAACTACTGAATGTGCATAATGTTCAAAAATTATTGGTGTCTTTTTTTGCTTTGATGTACAGACAAGTTGTATTTAATTATCAACATCATATTGAAAGTATCATGAATGTTAGATTATAGACTATATAGATTAGACTGCAGGTTCTAAGAACATGTATTGCAGAAGTGTTAGCATGCACATTTGCACAAAATTTCTTGATATATATGCAGACAGTAGTAAAATTAGTTTTATACTACAAATTATGGGATGATATCTATCATAGCCAACATCAGAAAACTGACAGACCTATGACTTTTTACTAACTGAGACAAATATAGTTTTGTGTACTGTTTTAGTGGATGAAAACTACAATTAGAATAAAATAGTATATTTTATTTGGAAGATACCTACAATCATCACACTGTCATAAAGACTTAAAAACAATGGATTACACAATTCAGAGAGGGCTGAAAACTAATTAGGTATTCAGAATTCCTTACATGTAGGAAAATCTTTGAAAGCATTCCATCTTGTGAATCAACCCTAGGTTTGAAAAGTATTTACCATTTATTTCTAGAAACTTATTTCAAGTGTATCACAGGCTAATAAATTAAATGAGGTGATACAATATATATGCCATACTTATTTTGGCATACAAATACATATGTGCTTCTGGACTTACCTGAGAAAAGACAGTATATCAATTCTTCTAAAACCTACTGAATTCTCAAGTATTAAAATGCCTTATACAGGAAAAAATATTCTTACATATAATGTAGCTTTAAACATCTTGTAATATGGTTACAGTGTTATATCTTTTAACTACTGAATATTTATAACTAAATATCTCACCTAATCAAAATCAATTGTATGTTCAAACATATATAACATGTATAAGCCATGCTCAGCTACTCTTAGAAATAATGTTGCTTAGTAATGGATTCTCAGATAAGATACTGTTAAATGACACACAAAAGTAGAAGAAATAGGCATAATCAGAAGCAAGCTGGCTACTAGGCAAAGACAAGCAGGTAAGAGCAGGAGGGATTTCAGTAAAGGGGGACCACAGAAGTAAAATTCCCCTTATCTAACCTAAACATGCATATAATTTCTGTTTTGTTGTATTCCAAGGTTTAGTAATTTAAGGGATTTTTTTTTTTGCTTTTTTTTAAGAATAATCTATAGTATACAAAAGCAATAGAACTGCAGTAACAATTAAGGTACTTTGGAGAGGCATTCATTCAAACATGCTAATAAACAAAGGTTACCTTTTCAATTTGATTTTGTGATCCAACAGGACCAGTTATCCTGTCCTGTGCAGTTCTCAATCACTAAAATTATGTCATAGGTGTCCTCAGTAAGTTTCTAGATACAGTTGGAAATGACTGTTGGAAATGTGTTTCTTTTGCTTGACACCATTATGAAGAACCAGGTCATTCACTGTTCAAGATACTTTCTTCATTAATGACAGTCTGAAAGAAAAAAGTCAAGTCAATATTTTCTTTCAAAATTAAAAATGGACACATCATGCTCCCTTTTCCCTGTTACCTTAAAAATACACACTGGCCTGTCTCCACTTAGATGCTGGTATTTTCTGAAATACTACCACCAGCTTCCTACTAACCGTGACATAAGCTGTAGCAAGCTGTCTGCAGTGATAGCCTGCATAAATCATCATTCCTGAAGGGAACAGATGTTCAGGGTATGAAAGAGTAATACCACAATTTAGTCATAATTAAAATTCACCTTAGCATGCCTCTATCAGTGAGCAGAGAGGAACATTTCACTTCTCACCTACAAAAATGAAATGCCTCTCATTTCTTCTGCTTCAGGAAAATTAAGCCTGAACCTTTTGTACATTGTTTGAGTTCCATATCTGATACTGCATCATATAAAGGACACTTTCATTTTACTTCAACTGCTATAGTTTTCTTCTTCCAAAGACAAGAAAATGACCTTTAAAAGGTGTACTGCCTCTGCATAAAGCACACTTACAATTAAATCTTCCGAGGAGACTGTTCTACATTGCATGCAGAAATATAATCAGTAGCTATCTAGCTGCAGATAAAACTGTATCAATAAACACATTGTACTGGTAACAATTCAGTCTGGATGTATTATAAATACTTAGGGGCTGAAGACCTTTCAAAATTTAGTACTGTAAGATCACTAAAATCAGTGGGAGTTAGAGGATTAGCTTAGGAAAAATCTGATCCTTAGCCTTGTACCTGCCATTAATGTTAATGGAATGTATCTATACACATAATTTTGAAAATGTAAGCCTCATACTGCTATTATTACAGTTGGATTACCTTAGATGAATGACAGCTCTTTTGAAAAACTGCTTTCAATTCACAAACCCTTCTAACATGGGGCTACTTTATTATGAAATACAAAGCATGTGATTATGTTAATAAATATGTTAATAATGTTATGTTAATAAATAATAAATCTAAAGTGTAAATGGCTGAGGTTTTCATAGCGATTTAAAGGTTTAAGATAAAAGAGAATTTATCTTCTCATCAACATTGATATTGTCAATCAATTAAAAAAACCCTCTCGTTAAACTGTGGTTTAGTTTCCCCATTAAATGTCTTTAGTGACTGTCAACTTATAGAACTTCACACTGGATTCTGAAGTCCATGAATTAGAATCTCAGTGAATGTAAATTAGCTGGCCTCATTGAATTCAGTACGGCTACAGTAATTCACCAGGACTGAGAATGTGAATTCATAAATCTATTAATCTAGTAGAAGTCATTCTTTAAGCAAATATATTTCAACAAATAAGCGAATGTCAAATTTATGCTGGAAATATTGTGGTTTGCTTTCTTCCACAAGGATGCATTTACATTGGCACTCTAGTTCAAAGACTGAAGTTTTTAAGTGAGGAACCCATAGCTTCCACTTAAGGTACTTTGATTTGTACCACAGAGCAGTTTCAAAGCAGGCAAACTGATACGTTTGGATGAGCTAAACCAATGGATGCACTCCAGCAGTAAGCCCACTGCACAGACTAGAACTAGTCAGAGTAAAATCTCTTGGAATGTGTAGTGTGGACATTAAGATCCTTTGTACCAACTGCTTCATTTCACAGATCTGTTTCTCTGGCACTGTACAACTTGTTAACAGATGTAGATACATTTTCCTGCTCTCTCCTCCAGAGCTCTTCTGGTTAGTTATAGAATTTATGAATTTTTCCTTATCCTTACTTTTGAAACAGCACAACTGTGAACTTGTAGTTGTCAGGAAGGTATTCTGTGGTTCCTGTGAAACCAATTGGCACGTGCACTTGGTATGAACTTGTTAGAAACCTGCTGCTAAAACTCTAAACATTCCCATTGCCACTGATTAGGTTCCAGCATCAAAGGACTTAGCTCATGGATGAGACTCTTAGGTTCAAAGTAGGCTTTTATACAGCTTATTTAAAACTACAATACCAGGTAGGATACAAATGGGCAAAGAGAATTAGTTCTTACCTGCCACAGTTAAAATAATAATGTTAGATGGGAAATGCAGGAAGATTCTATTAAATGGCATAAACACTTCAGTGTGTTTCACAGTCCTTATTAGTAAACAGGAAAAGCAGAATATATTACCTATACAGAAGTAACCCTACCAATTCAGTGTTACTAAAATAAATATGGAATTCCCTGATCTACATTTATGAAATAGGAAGAAAGGCCCAAGTTTTCCAAAATTTAAACACTCTTGTAGTAACAACACACAATGTTGCATTCAATTATGTCCTCTGCTCAAATTACAGATACCTCTGTATTTGGAAACCATATTATGCCCAGGTCACATTCCTGTGTTTAACTAAGTTTACAGTCACTCCCTTTTCTTTAAATACTTGAGTTTTTTTTGTTTCTGCATGTTCTGAAGTGTCATGTACTGCCACAGGCACAATGGCTATATTTAACTGATAATGACAGCAGTTGTCATTAGATTTTAAACTCACTAACACTAGTCTGACATATTTGAAGTCTGTCTTAATTCTAAATTTGATTAAAATTACAAACATCCCATCTTCTCTGCCAATCAACATATTTCATCCCTTTGCCCTGAACTTGTCCATAAACTCTTCAGGAAAATAGGTCATGGTATTGGTGTCCATTTACACTAAGGAGGGCCCTCAGATTATGAAAGGACTTGCAGGCTTTTCACAAAACACATAAAAACCTAGGTTCATCAATGAACAATCAGTGTTTTTCACTAAATTTTTTTGTCATAAGAATCTTACTTTAAAATGTAACTTTAATTTTTTTTATAAGGAAATAAGATGATTTTTGTACTTTTGGATATATTTGAAAATATGTCAATGATTAGCAATGAAAACTGAATATGTCTAACAACACAGGGAATAAAAGCCAAAAAATAAGAAGAAAAAATCCTATGATTATACTTAAGCAGTACGGAAGCAATTAAAATTGTTTCAAGAAATCAAAAATTTGGTGTTGGTACATTTTAAAAGAAATAATTAATGTTTGTTCATGTAGTTTCGTTAATTGTTTTCTTATTTACACTCAAGTAAACCTGAAATTATTTGGGGAATTAAGCATGCCAAACAGACTACAATAATTTCTGAAGTGATTGCAGCAGCAATGCAGTATGAGAAAAACATAGTAACTGGGTGAAAGGTTAAGACTCTGGCTTCTTGGCTCTCGGACCAAAATTCAATTGATAGGTTGATAGTTTACAATCCAAACAATTTTCTTTCACTTGGCAGAAACAGTCAGTGTTCTTTATTTATCTTCCCCAATCCTCAAATTTTGCTCTTGAACTTACATTTACTGGATCTAGAACACAAATTGAAGACTCTGTCTTCTGGATGGGGAGGAATTTCTCCATTCCACACACTTGGCAATAAATTTTGATTCGTGTTTTTTTCATATCAGGGTTCAAATGTGTAATTATGAATTATTTAAAAAAGATTCTTACTGTAATCTACTGGTTAGTGAGGATACAGATCTCAATTTTTGCATTTCTTGAAGAGTTTTTCATTTCAACACTCCCACAGTACAGATGAAGAAATGAATACAAAGGTTCTACAGGCCAAAATGCTTAGCTGTTGTTATGGGATAGGTAAGGACAACATTTTCTTACAGCTCCTGGTTCTTTAGATGCATAAGGATGTCTCAAAATTTGTTTTCCAGGATATTGCTGGAGAGCTGTACATATCACATTTAATTTACACTGGTCTGGCTCTATCTTTACAGCCTGAGGACCTAGTGCAGAAGCCTGTGAAGGAAGCTGCTATCTCTCTCCCTTTAAATTCAAGTGGATTCTGGGTAAGGGATCAGAATCTGTGTTCCCCTGAAACACAGTATTAACTTCTAACTATTCTTGAGAAAATACTCCCTCTGGTGACTTGATCCCTGATCAATTGGTGTCATTTGGTTTTATTTATAAGTATGTGTTCATGCATGTGCGTGTCTCTGTGTGTAAACATAGCACTTTTAATTATGATTTTACAACTTCTAGTTAAGTTGTCTTCTCTCACTCCATAAAGCCTGTTGGTTGCTCCAAGAAATCAAGCATCTGGTCAATCTGTCACTGTGGAAAATGTCTTACAAACCAGTATCATCAAGCAGAAGTATACCACACAAGTTTCTCTTATTTCTTTAACAAACTACCAAAGTTTTTGGACAGGAGAGTGAAGCCAAAGACCATGGAAAAAGTTAAAACCTGACAACATATGTCTATTGTGGGTATCATGACATCAATAAGACTCCCTATATATTGTCTGGAAAAATGTATTTATCAAAATCTGCTATGGAAGCTCTTGCAGGAACAATACATGTACCTTGCTTGTGGTGGTAAAGGAAGTATTAGAGTTTGCCAAGGGAGAAATCTAAAGGAGGAAGAGACACAGCATATCAAAGGTGGGATCTTACCTTACAGACTCCTGTATAAAACCCAGTAGGGACTTTAATTGCAGTGAGGGCCTAGAAGGGATGCTTCAATATTGTGAAATGGTCGTATTTCAGGTTTCAAAAAGGTACTCACGACAGTAAGAATACTAATTTGAATCAACATTTTCCATAGTAAAAATCATAACATTATTTTTCTGACAGAAATCCTTAGAATATAATCTAGATTTTACTGGCATCCCTCTCAAAGATCAGGGTTTTGTCATTCTAACTTTCAGGATTTGATAAAGTATTTTCTAAGTATTCAATTCTATTTTGATATAGGATTATTCAAGAGGAAACTTCTATAGCTTACAACAAATTTCTAAAGATCTTGAGATCTTCAACCTACAAGATATATAAGATCATACTATATAACACATTTCTGCATATTTTATATTTGTTATAGCATATTCCTTTTCAGATCAAAATTCCAGAACAAATGCACTGAAATGATAATCTATAATACAGTAATTACAGGAAGAGTAGTAATAAAATGCATTAACATCAAGTTAATAAAGGAGATGCATTTTTTCTGGAAAATAAATTATGACAAATTTATTTTTTGTGTGCTGATGAGAGAAAGCCCCATATTATTTAGAATGCTGCTTGGAACTGAAACATTTCCAAATCAGTCAATAGTTAGAATGGTAAGAATCCATCATTTCCCTGACACTCCTTGTAGAAAAGATGTCCTATTTTTAAATCTATTCACACATACCCTTGTCAATTGGAACCTGTCTTAATAAATTATTTCTTTTTGTAGCTCATATGATATCTAAATGTTATTAAACAAAAACCCCTTTATCTCTTCAATTAAGTAGAGACCAGAAGGGTACCATCAAGAACACCAAGCATGGATTAGTTTTTATAGTGACCTCCTCATCACAGTGCAATTGATAAAAGAAAAAAATCTTCTTCATTATAGCACACAGTACTGGAAACATATACAGTTATATACAATACAGCTTTAAATGAGAGAGTACACATTTTGCCTAGACAGTAAAAAAGCTAACATTTTGATTTACTAATTGTTTCCATATCTAGTGTTCTTTAACCATAGAAATCCACAGAACAAGAGCTGGAGGTAGGTCAAACAACTCTCTGTACCCAGGTAATAAGTTGTATTAATTAGATGAAGCACTTAAGTGATCAGCAAAGTGGACCATGCTCTCTGCAATGAATCCTTGTCAGTATGACTTAGAAAAAAAATATGTAAACATGGCATTATCAACACCAGCACTTTGGCCAAAATGCTGTCGTTCGGCAGTGACTCAGTTTAAGATCAGCACAGCTAAATTAGGTGGCTACTTGTAATTTATCTATATGACAGCTGGACATCTTAGTTGCCATTACAGTCAGTGGGTCTCTAGTAAGTGTAGTCATATGTCTGCACGTACTCCAACAGCTCCTGCAGAATAACTGGTTCTGGATTGCAGACTTGGTGATCTACACAACACTTGAAATACTGATTTCTACAAAGGTGCTGGTCTTGCAATTTTTTGTGTAACTACACAGGTAGAGTGTCTCTCTGATTTCTATGAGATCATGTGTACATATCTGCAGGATTGGGACTTTACAGTATATCACTGACCTTCCATTCCCATTCAGAAAAATATTTGCTGCTGACATTTGACCTTGTTATCCATGCATTAAACAACGAGACAAGTCATATTGCTCTATGGTCTCTCTCCAGTCTTGGGCTAGAGAAAGAAACTATAAAATAATTACTGTCTATATCATAATACATCTCTAAACCCTACCTTCAACATATTGTAGTTTTTAAAAAATTTGTACATCGTGATTTATATGATGTATAAACAAACAACAAACAAAACCAACCCAAAAATAAAACATGTACTATGGCATGTTACACAGAAAATTATGACTGGTTTTAATATCAGTTCTGATTTTTGAGCACATGGAATTCTGCACTATTAACTGTCATTTTCCAGTTAAACTCATAAACAGGGGTGTAAAAAAAGGCCATTTTTCTGATATTGGTGGCTTTTATAGCAGTGACTTTTTCCTGTTATACTTACCCTTTTAATGGACACACAATATGTTACTCTGTGCCCAAGCTCACCTACTCTTTCTTTTCTCAAAAGACAAGGCACATCTGCCACCTGCTCTAGTCTGTGTCCCAGCAACAACTGTCGAGCAGCAAAAAGATTGATTATCAGTCAAAAACCATTCAACAACACCAGATTTTGGTAGGTTAAGCTTGCTGATCCAGCAAGAGATGGTGTGAAATTTTCAGTAATGTGTGCCAACATTTTGGTGCTAAAAGAACAGCAGTGCATGTCACAATGAAACGCAGCCAAAGATATGCAGACAAAGCACAGAAGTTTTTGTTTTGAACTTGGCTTGAAAGCTGAAAATGAGAGAAAGAAAAAAAAAAGACTAACTGAATCTGAAAATCTATCAAAAGACTCAAGTCACATGGATGGATAATCCATAATAAGAGTACCTGTGAAGAGTTTGTAATAAATTACAGCAGTAAGAATGTAAAAATACTGCAGTAATAGGACTGTTTCAGTGATTTACATAGGACAAATAGCAGTTTAATTCTACACTTTTGCAAGAATAAATACCAAGACCTGTGCCTTTTACTGAATACACAGGTCATTCATTATGGCCATTCACCTGTATCACGCTCAGAAGAATTTGTTATCAGCAGCAGTTTATTACATATAAAATCGATTATGTAAGGCAGAGGCTTACCTAAGTTTCATTCATGAATACCTCCATGAATATGTAAACACACCTTTAATTACATTACTTCCATCATAAAAATCTAACACTGATTAGTAGAGCTTTTATGTTTATAGAGCTACACAGAAGTCATTTTCTCAGGCAAATAGCCAGAAATGACTACTACATAGAAACCTTCTTGAAATGTATTTGTACTATGTAATATCAATTTATAAAAGAATTAGCAAGAGACCATTCAGATATTTGGAATTTCAGAATCAAACACTGAAGTACATCTCCTAATACTTCTCAAGGTAGCAAATGCTAATTAAAAACTATGCAAAAAACCAAAAGCAGATGCTTGTTTCTAAAGTAAATTAAAATAAAAAAAAACATCCAAAAGCATAAAGAAATATATATTAAGCACACTAGTTGAAAAAATTGTTTGTTTTTCTCCTGTACTATTCCTAATTTTAAAAACATCTCATATTTTACTATTAAAAGATTATACAAATTGGAATGTTTCCCATAATGTTAAACAATCCATCTTATTTGCATTTATCTTTGGAGTTGTACACTGGAATTGTAGATTCCTACCTAGACAGACACTATCTTAATAATTTTGCTTTTTAAACTACATTATATTATATCAATTAAAAGTTCCTCATCACAAATGCCAGTTGAACTAATAGTTTACTAAAATAGCCAGTCTCTATCTCAAATTTGATGGCAAACTGCACTTAAGCTATTGTTATAAAATGGAACCAGAAATTTTCTGCATAAATGTACTTCATGGTCTTAAAATATGACCAAGAGAAACATCTACATTCACACTTAAATGGTAAAGGATTCAGAAAAATAAAAATTGATTACCAGACTGGTAAAGGAGTAAGAAGGAAAGAACAAAAAATCTAGTAATGACCAAACAGTCAAAAAATGATAAAGTATATTAAAGTAAGTATTCTATATCACTGTATTAAACTTTCAAAAATTTTTAACTAATGACATTAATGAATCCAGTCTTACATTCTGGATTATTTTTGCCCATGGAATAAGCCTAATTAATTATGTCTGTTTGATGTCACTGAACCTAAACAGTAAATTCAATAATCTCTTTACATTTTCACCATTTAACCTCCTGCAGGCTCCCTAATGTCTATTCAGATCTATATTAAATTAAGTACCAATGCTAATGAAGGGCAATAAACGTGGCTGTCAGTAGATTTTTCTTTCATTAAGCACATTATCCTCTTACTGAGCTGTAAATGAGTAAACATTAGTTTTGTTAAACCATGCAAAAAGACAGGATGAAAATAATTTTTAATTGCACCCCTTAAGCCATTTGCTGGGGTGTTTGCACTTTTGTTTTTGGTTTTTTACCTTTTTTTAATAGATATGAAAAGGTTCAAACTCCAGTTGAAATATAAACGTCGGCATCATGGGGTCTGTCTTTAGGTTCTAGTGCTTCAGTGCTGTCTGCCAAGAACACTCATCGTGCAGCCATGCTCAGATTCAGCTTTTCAGGACTCCTCCAGCAGCTAAATGAATGCAAGAGGACGGATATAAGAGTAAGGAATACTGATTATAAACATATTTATTTTATTAGTAATAGTAGAAAAAAGAAAACTGAAAATAAAAAATCCACTCAACTAATTTACAAATCATAGCAACTGCACTACAGGTCATTTACTGTTCTAGTGATTTTTACTAGAAATCATAGAATGAGAAAACATACATAACCTTAAAGAGATTGATTTAAAAATATTGTGCTCTTGCCTTTTAATGTCAAACAATATTGTACATTATGATGCAATTTATTTCACTTAGCAAATTATTTGCTTATAAGAATTTTTACCAAGTCATATTTTAGGAATGCTGTACAAGGGAAAACCAGTTTCATATAAGCTTATTTTAAAGGCAAAAAAAATATAAGCTTAAAGTACCCTAATGTACATTAGGCTTTGAAGCAAAAGTTACAAATAAACTTTATGTATTCAAGAAAACTTCTATTAGGAGTTACTGGCTTAATTAAGGACACAAACTTTCCTGTCATTTTTGTAAGCTGTGCCTTTGACTGCATTTGGCTGTTGCTTAATAACTTTGGATACTTCACATGCCCCGTGGACATGCCAGAGTTTTGAAACATAGTACACAGTTAATTCTGAAATAACTCCAATTTAGGATACAGAAGAAATAATCCAAGATATTTGTCTTGGGTTTTGTTTTTTTTTTACTCTTTTTTAGAAATTTCATAATTGTGTGAAAAGAAAATTTGGATATAAGGTCAATGCAATTCTTCACAGTGCATGAATTTAGTTCACAGCACTTGTTATAAATATAGAAACTAAAGAAAAATTGGGCTGTTATAAGCAAAATAGACATAATATATCCCAAACTGAGTTTAATCAGAACTTCAAGAATACTTGGAAAGTAGTTGCTTAATTCCACTATGAAGCCCTTTTAAGAAATACCTTAAGAATCTCACAAGAAATAAAATCATCAAATTTTTAAACTATTTTTCAAAATCGGAATACAGAAAAAAAAATATTGTTGATTCTGAGAAAACTTGTACTTAGAGTGATTTCAGTGCATACTTGCAAGGATATTGCTTGTAGTTTAAGTAAGAACTGATGACAGTCTTCTCAGGCAAAATTTCAATCAAACTGACAGAAGTTATGCCTGTGCAGTGACTGCAGAGTGGGGCTTATTGTCAATTGTTTCTGTTTCCCAGACAGCAAAATATAATCAATGCAGCTGTCAGAATAAGATTAAACTAATACTCAATTAAAAAAATACTATTTTAAAGTGCTCATGCCATAAAGAACTTCTGAATAATATCCCAGTAAGAGTATAAAAGAATTTTAAAAAGAAAATTAAAAAAGTGAATTTGTAACAAAATGCCATAATTCAGCAAGAAGATTTGTGATGTATGGTCTCTGTCCTAGTTTGCAGCAAGAGGCTCCCATGAAGAACCCTAATCTGGCTTGAGGCCTAAGATTTTAATTTCTCTCCCATGACAAATATTGGAATTTTTTTGATTAGCACTGAACTGATACTTCATTTAAACATAATGGCATGTAGGTAATCTCACATATTTTACAGTTTCCACATTTGTTGAATGACAAAATGACTAGGTAAGAATCTTAGCTTTTTTATCTTGTTTTTAGTATTTGTAAAGCAAGTCACACTATTAAAATCAGCATAGCTACTTTGGTGTTGAGTACTAAAATATATAAATAAGAAAGCCAGAATGTGGCTCCCCTAGAAAATAACTATACATTTTCTTTTTGGTTTAGTTTGTGCTTTCATGCAACAGGAGACAAGTATATTAAAATACATCTCTTATCATGGAAAATTGTAATAGCAATTACAAATAATTAATGGTTTTGGATAAGGCACTTTCAGAAAACATTTACAGAAATGAAATTTAGAGCCATTTGTATTCTATTTGAGGTCACATCTGCACATAAACGAAGGGGTACCATTAGAACTATAATCATCTAGGTTTGTCTCAGTTTAAACCACTTACCTACTCAAAACAGAAGACACTAACAACGAAAACCTTTTGATAAGGAGATCTAAATTAAACACACTAAAATACACTTTGGTTCACCAGGTATTCTTTTTAATCACCTTCATGGTACATTGCAAAATCCAAATGTTCTCTGATTTCTCAGACACGCAAGATCAATTACTTTTGGATTAATTATGGAGAATCACATTCTTTACAGAGGATCAGTTGATAAATAATACCTACCTATTGTTAAGTCTATTAAAAATTTGTAAAGCAAACTGGGATGCCTGGTTTATTGCCATTTTCTCTTTCAGAAATGTTTGATGAAATCAATACAGTTTTAAAAGGGATATACTCTGAGAAATTGTTAGGTCAAGAAATCTTAATTAAAATCAGCAAGGTCTGTTTTGCAATATCAATTAAAACATCATTACAAAGTGACTGAACTGCAGCAGTCACTATTAAAAGCAACAGAGAAGAGATTTGATTACCTTGCTTGACCTGTGGGAACACCTTCAGCTCTTTCTCTTGGATGGTGATATAAGACAAAAATTGTATCACTTGATTTGGATCTGTCTGTATGTCTGATACTCCATCACAGCTCTGAACTGATTGTTTGATGTGTAGAGCAATCTTGACATCTTGATCTTCTTGATGCCATTGCTGACTGCAGGCGAATGTTATGGGCAAATAGAAGTTGTCCAGCGCTTTGCTTCCCTGCTGTATTCTTCACAATCATTTTTGCATAGGAGAGAGATTTTCTGAAGCAGAAATATGATAAGTATAGTTAAAATTTTACATTTTTACTCTGGTCTTTCAGCTGCTTTAAATTAGTTCATGTTTGACTGTATAAGTAGATCAGAAGAGCCTACAACAACTTTAAGTTGGAAAACACTTGATCAGCCTGCATCTCTGCTAACCTTCCTTCAGTTTCCCACTGTTGTTCCCACCAGTTACACAGCCTGGGCATGCAGATCTTAGGGTCCTTGTGCACACACTCCAATTCCTTAACGGAGGTGGCTTCAAACAGAAAATGCAAGCATGCAGTTATCAAGACTAATCTTACTCCTGCAGTGGTGACCAGTGCTGCACTTGGAGAAAACTCAAATTTGGACACAACCCCAGTGACCATCCTTCTGGAGCTTAAACACCATAAAATCAAAGTCTTATAATATGGAAATCTCATAAGAGTCAATCTGACATGACATTCACTAGTCAGGTACAGCAGCTTGGTACTACAAATTAATTTTTTTTCTTAGTCAATGGTAAATTCTGCTAGCTGCTACACCAGATGTTGTGATCCTATTTTTATGGCACAAGATGCCCCACGCAGAGTTAGAGGGAAAATATTTTGAAAGCAGAAATGTAAATAGAAGAATAGATCAACAGAAAAACTAAAGAGCTCTAACAACTTGTTTACCCATTTAAAAACAAACTGCTGTTTACTCATGGCCAAGGCACCGAAGTCTCCTGTAATAATTACAAAGGGACCTTTACCTTCCATTGGTTCTACATGCTGAAATTGTTTAGCTACATCACATCAAAATCTTTATTCTGTTCTGGTGCAATTTTCTAATTATTCATTGTCTGACTAAAGCACTTTTCTCCTTATTTCTTGTGTAAAATAAAAACAACAATACACTAAAGAAAAGTAAATAGTCCATACCATTTTCTAAGACCTAAATCTGCACATGGAGAATATTTCCTCCCATAAGTGAAAAACACAGTTACTTTACCAGACATGGGTTCGATAACAGCTATACAGGTCAAAGTTATCCACAGTTCTGGTTGTGAATTCAACAGCAGGATAATGACAGTTGCCAAGGATTTGTACTCGCTATCGCTCACTACTAGTGTTGCCTGTCAAATTGTCTTTCTTATACAGAAGCCATGGAATTTTTTATGGATAGCAATTACTTACAATATACAATGAAGTACATCAAATGTCACAACCATGCTTTAGCTCTTCATTATTTGGTCATCTCTTTTCTATATCTAGTCATCCATTTTCACCTAAATTATTTATTTATACTGCATATTTGACAAGTATGTATGCTCTGCTTTATTTTTTCAGTAGTTGTTCAAAGATATAGTGATTTATTTTAAAATTCTCTATTTAAGTTCACTTTATTTTTATTTTTTTTACTTGCACTGTATGTTGGATGCATTATCTGCATGGCAAAGGCATTTTATTTCTTCTGCCAAAGGTATTAAAATAATGGCAAAATCAGATCTTAACCACGGTGGAGAGGTGAATCTTATATTTATTCATTATGTTTGCATTATTAAAGTATTTTTCTCCATCAATCATGTATGTTTCACATGTTTGCACTTTATTGTTACACTACATTCATATATGCTCTATATATCCTCTATGTATCCATATTAATATATCTTTATATTGATAGAGGAGAATATGCTGTTACATGTATTATGGTCCTAAAACATTTTCTTGTACAAGCCTGCATTAATATCATAAGACTTCTAAGAATTCTAAACTTAATTTTATCATACAAGAAAACCACAGTATACATTACTTACATGATAAAAACCAAGGCCTAATATTTTAGTCAATAATATGTTTGGAAAATTGCCTTCATAATAATTCACCCAACAAAGAGCCACTTTCTACACAATCTGTATCACTTTGGGAAGTACTTTCAACAAATAATGCTGCAAACCTCACACCTGCCAACTAAACTAACTTGTTCTCAACTTACAGCAGTTGGAAAGAAAAAATGATCCTTTTATTAGGAAAACCAAATCTTTTCTTCTAATACTCTTTCAAATTACAGTCTATCACAAAACTACAATCCATTCTAAATGAGCACACCCTGAGTTATAACCTAATAAGTACTGGCTGTGTGTGAAACTCATGTCCCACTAAAATTTTTGGGAATTTTGCCAAAGGCTTGAATGAAAATTTTATCCTGGATCTCTGAGCCAATGAATAGATACAAGCTGCTACTCCTTTCTCTGTCACTTCCCCACTGAAACCCTGGCATCCCACAGACCTCTGACCATGAAAGATTTTTCTCCAGCACCCCAAAGAGAAGAAAATAAACTATACTTACCAGCTAGGCAACTGGTGCCTAATGCAGAAGAAAATGTTTAAACAATCTTTTCTGGATCACACAATAATCTGACAGCATTTACAATCTCATTTTACTTAGTGAAGCAACCAGACAGCACCCAGTATGCCTCCTCTGTCTCACCCCAAATGACAGAGAAATGGGATTTTCTTCCCGTGCCTGGAAGAAACAAAACCTACTCAATTACCTGAGGAACGATGGTGCCACACTATGGAAAATAACATACATTTCCCTAACCAAAACAAGCACTCAATAAGTTGATAATTGAGTCATCATAGCACAGTTTCACTAGCAAGGTAGATAACGTAAATAAAAAGCTGTAAAAGTTTGGAACTGCAGTGTCACTTATACTTGCACAGTTAAGGGACTGCCATCTGCTCCCATGCTCTTCTGTGAGGCAGAGGAAAAAAAGAGTAGCAGCACCTTGGGATCTTAAATGGCTGTAAGGGCCCTGATTGCATCCCCATCCTGGGGATTTGTCTGCTGGGCTCAGGGCCAGCGTAGAGATATTGCAGCTGAGGGCTGCCCCTCCTTCCCTCTGGTGCCCACAGGGAGCTGCCAGACAACTCTGCAGGGCAGCTTCAGCCAAGGCTGGTCCCCTTCTGTGGGAGCTGCTTTCAGGCTGAAGCTCTAGTGCTCAGCCTTGCCTAGGACACAGCCCAACCCACATGGCAGCCGTGCCCCGACCCATGCCATGGGCCCTGCTGATCTGCAGCCTGCCACCAGCCCACAGACTGACTTCCCAGCTTGATCTGGTGACCAGGAGCTGTGCCTGACCCTGTCACCAGACCTGGCCCTGACCCTTTTTTTGACTCCTATTCCTTGCTCTCCCCCTGGGCTCACCTGATGACCCAGGTTCCGTGTGTCTTTGCTGCCATCCTGGCCAGCTGGCAGACCTGGCCCCCAGGTCCCTGACCTGCAGGGAGTGGCCAACCCCTGCTGCACTATCACGAGGGCTTTCACAACACCATGGGATCTCCTTTCAATAAATGCATACAGTAGCTTATTGCTAATCATTCTTAAGCATTCTTTGCTCAAAACTCTCCTGACTGAAATCAGTTATTGACACCATGGCATTATGGTTTGCTCTCTGACCAAAGAGGAAGAACTGGTATCTACAGAGACAACGATACATGAAAAAACAGTTATTTTACAGATTCCAGGTCAGCTGCAGACAGATCCAGAATAAAGGACTCACAAACACTGAAAGAACTAAACTTTTAAAGACAAAAGTTGAAAATCAACATATCTACAGGTGTTTTTTTCCCCTTACTTGAGTGAGGCTGAGATTGCCAAGCTGTATACTACACAGAAAAAGTATTAAAATATTATTAAAAATGTTTTAGACCCATTCACCTTTCAGTTGAGGCTGATGCTAACAGAATATTTACTCAATTACATTTTTACAATTTAGCAGAGCACACAACAGAAAATTAAGCACCTTTAAGAAATGACATGAGTGAAAAGTTGCCATGGCTTTACTCACACATTTTTTGCCAATGTAGGTTTGTGCATCCATGTGGTATGAAGACATTTGCAAAGTTTAGAGCTCATTGTATTTTTGTGATGATGCCCATGCCATATGGTGTTTTTCCTGAGCGCTTAGACTTCTGTTGTTTGCCATTTCTTATTTAGAAGTACAGAAGATTTTAGCTAAAATAACAATTAACAAAAAGTTTATGCTTTTAAGAGTGATGATTAAATACTGATTTGAAAATTGAACCAATCTTGTAGCATAATTTTCTCTACAGCTTTTGAGAGGATGGTGGGGTTCAGACAGTTTCATTTGGATGTATATATACTTTGCATATTTCTACTTCCTGTTATACAAACTGATCCCTTGGACTGGGCATGCAAAACCTCTTGCAGTTTCATTGGCCTTCCAAATTTCTTGACTTAGTCTTTTTTTCAGATCTTTTGTTAAATAGTCTATCCAATTCTTTTTGTTCATAGGGGTTTTTTTCAATTTTATGTTGGTACAGAGTCTACTACAACGGGCCCTGAACTTGCCTGAAATATGACAGCAACCCCCCCCAAATGAACATTAAGGTAACAGTAAGGCAATAAGTAGAACCAAGTAATTTTATGAGCTAATAAACCCCCACAACATTGCTGAAACATTTTTAGTGTTATAAGATCTAAAGGCTGGGTGACATCAAAATGGGCAGACTCACTCCCCACTTCCATCCCTTCAACTTGTCCTGGACAAGTTCTCCAGCTACCTTCTTGCTGGCATTGACACATGACAAGCCTGTTCAGTGGAGCTAACTCAGCAGAAAATTATAATTTTTTTGGCAGAATTAGATTTTTACTCATTTATCTCCATGAATTATTTCACTCTGTGAAATAATGCCATCACATGAATGGCAGTACTGATGCAAGGGCAGCAAGAATACATGACTGAAGTGGGTGAAAAAGTGTTGCCATACTGGGCAATTGCTTCAATCTTTAAAAGAAGCCACATAATGGAAAACTGTTCATCAAAAGTATGCTAAATTATAAACTGTATCTCTAAATAAAATAAGCAAATAGCCCAGTGCTCCTCATCAACAAATGTGTCAAAACATACCCAGTTATCTCAGAAAAGCTGATTCAAATAAAATTAATCTGAATACCAGCACTAAATACTTCATTTTACAATTATCTTTCTCAAGAAGCTGGTTTTAACATAAACTGTGCAATAGTGTCAATCTGTCCTGTCTGCAAGCTTTATCAACACTGAAGCTGTTAGTCCCTTGCCTTTGGGTAGATTGCAGTTTGCATTAGCAAGTAACCAATGTGACATCAAACATGTCTGTTTCCCAAATGAGTTTCCAAACATCTGAATATTTGGCTTACATTTATCAGAATAGAGATCAAGCTATATCAGCAAAAGGAGCCTTTTTCCATCTTTTCATTACAGGAACTTAGAGAAAACCTAATATAACATGTGGCTTTATACACATGGTTAGCAGCACGTAACTATGCAGAATGGGAACATATGTCCAAGACAGACAGGAAGAGGTGCTTTTGTTTGAGAAATCCACATGCAATCCAGGCAAAACTGCAATTTTACTACGGAGAGTGTGGATGGATATTAAAACTGTTCTGTGTTCTATGACAGACATGACAAAAAGGCATAAAGTGTGACCCTTTCCTTTTGGTGATGTAGAGGGCTATTAAGCCAATGTGTACCAGAGAAGCACTCCCTTCTTGGAATCTCCCTGAGCATGATGCAATTCTTTACTATTTATTTCCACTGACCCTACATGACAAAACTGGGAATGAAATGACAACGTATGAAAACATTTACTGCATAATGTACTGGCGTGCAACAGTTGAAAACAGATTGACTATGTATGCATAACATGAACAGAGCTATACTTTGACTTCAGACAGCATAAACAAGAGTCATTAACAGGACAATGAGGGCTCAGCAGTAAGGACATGGTGGCACCAGCCTAGTCATGTTACCTTTTTCATTCACAGGCAAACAGTAGGATAATGAGGCCTTTTATAGCAGGACAGTATATAGTCACATTATAGTCTCAAAGGAAATCCCATTATAATAAAAATGAGGATTAGCATGTCCCTTATTGACAAAGGGTAGCCAAGTAATGTTAGACTATTGATGAACAACACTGTTAATGTTATACAACAGTGTGCTAGTAACTACATATTGTTGACCCAGGGTATAATTTATTACATATATAAGAATTCACATCTCTGAGGACTTAGCACCTGATCCATTTCTCTACCCTAGTGCTGTTTCTTAGTACCTTTAGTACCTTTACACTCCACCACTGGCCACTATCAGAAATAGAGGGCTACATATTTATCTGTTTGGCTGCTAAGTTTTCATGCTGATAGATGCAACTCAAGACAGTAGCTTGTTTGAGGTTTGCCAATACAGGAAAACATTCCACTCCTTATTCTTTCTTACTAGCACAGCAAATTTGGGAAGCAAAACTATCATGTTAATAATGTGATTTTCAAATGCAGTTTGTTTAAATTATCAATTTGCAAAGTCAAGCATTGACAAAATCAAGATAAAGACAAAGTCAAATAAAGGCTGCATGTGCAAATTTAAGTACATTGACTTAGTAATGACATAATTATTTGGTTTTGATTCTTCCAATTCACATACTTCACTGGGTCAGAAATGTGCATGAAGTTCAGAGAATAGGAGCACAATGTAAGTGATCTGTTAGACTGCTTATGTAACAAATGAGTAAAAAGATGATGAAAATAGCTGGTTCTTAGTTCAGCAAAGTGCATGGTTTTAATGAACAAACAGCAAGTGGCAGGCTACAAAAGAGATACATAATTTGACACAGGGCACAAGAGTTAATGCCACGCTGATCAGCAGTAGCAAAGTGAGGACAGGTATGAGTATCTTTGTCCCCCTCAGTTAATGTATGCCTGGTTTAGACAGATTGACACTGCACTTTAACGACAAAAACTAAGTCAAGAAATCTTTCAAATTATCATATTTAACTGAATTTTCATCCATTGATTTTACTCCACCTGAAGCACACTAGACAAGGTAATAATTTATGATAATTATATGAAAATATACAATTAATATTCATCACCTCTCATTTCTCATCACTTTAGATGATCAGTAATGCAGAGTAAAAATGCTGTCAGATTTCTAATTGCTTTGTAATGGGCCTGAAATAGGGAAATCGTCAAAGACAAACAATCTGTCACTTGTCTGTTACCTTAACTATCTATCACTTAAAAAAGCCCTCATTAAATACATTGGTAATGAACGACAAAAGACTGTATTCAGTGTGCCCAGATGTACCTTTTTGAACAATATTGTAAATTGCTTAAATAATTCCCAAGACATTTTCAGTCATTTTTGTGGAAATTTAATGGAAAACATATATTTTCAGTGCATGTTCCATCTCATTTATTCACATCATTATGACATTTAGTCTATCATATCCACATCTCCTGGGAGATAAATTTTTTTTTTACTGTTGACAAATCTGACCCAATTAAAGAAAATTCTGGAAGAACCTGACATTCAGTTAGTTCTCTGCATTTTTCCTTAAAATGAAACTAGAAGTCCATTAATCAGTTTTAAAATATCCTATCTAGACTTTAAACAATCCTATCTGGATTAAAAAAATAAGTCCAGCATTGTTCAAAGTTGAACAAATTGTTTCACAGACCAAACTACTGTTCCCAAGAGACAGAATTCAGAGTTTTCACTTAAACCATTCCTTTGAGTCAGCTGTCTACTATAGCTTTGACAGAAACCTTAATCCAAAAAAATTTCTTCTCATATACTGACTTAAACAGTCTGACTGAACACAGTACATCACAAGTGTCAGTAAAATCCCAAAGAGAAATATGGGATTCATTGCCATATTGAAAAGCTGGAAGAATGAAGGACTACAAAAATCATTTAAGACAAAATATCTATCTGTGCATGACTTAAACATGCTCAATCACTTAAAGTTATCAAAACCAAATAAATATTCAATGCTTGATTCTGTTGGTATATAACAAATGCTAAACCACTACAGTTCAAGGGAAAAGGTGTAAGACTGATTGATGGCTGGAAATTCAAGTCTAGAACTAAGGACAAATTTTAACAATAGGATGATCAGCTGTTGAAAGAGTCATCTCACAAGTGAGGAAAACTCTGTCTTTTATATTGACAGCCAGACAGAACATACTGGACGTAGAACAGTCCTGCAATACATAAAATTTCTTACTAGGTAATCCAGTGCTTCAGACTTTCACACAAATGCTATTTCTTACTTACAACTCAAGAAAGCCAGGATGACTGCGCCTTCAGAAAATCATTAAGTGATGAAATAAGCAAGTGAGCTATCAGCCTAATTCAGCTGGAATGCTTTGTATCAAGAACAGCACTACAGTGCATGCTGAAGTTTAACAAACAGAAGTGCTGTCCAGATAGGGACATATTTACAGATACTATACTAAATCACTTTGGCTTTCCAACTGTAAAAAGGTATTTATTGCAAAAATTGTAATTTCTCAGATACTCTGAATATTCTAGATGCTAAGTAATCTTAGATTTGCCTTCTGGTTTTTATATTGCCTGTGCATCACTCTTTTGCACACAGATATAGCATTATAAAACCAATACAATCAGAAAAAGCCAAAAAAGCTTTCCTACTCAGAACAACACTGAAAACTTTCCAAGTTGTTTTCAGAAGTAAAAAATTTAGTTAAAAAAGTGAAAAAGTCAGGATGTCTCAGCTGTTTTTTAAAAGAATAAAACAACAAGGGACTAGTCCCATCATTTGTACTCGTCTTCGACTGTGTTGGTATGCAAGGCAGTAGTCCAGTTTTCCTATAATTCTATGATAACACTACAATAATATGTGGCAGTTTTAAATAAAGCATCTACTAAAGTGTTATATTTAGGTGTCCAGCTCCAGTGAAATTAATAGTACCTATGCACACTTAGGTAATACTTTCTGATACTTCAGCAACTAACAATGCCTGGTTTCTTACAGACACGGGTCCTACACCTCCCATTCTGGGATAAGTCCCAGATCTTGTATGTGAGTTCATTTTCAGTCTCCACACATCCTAGACTTTCATGGTAAGCTCCTCACACTTGCCTGTCACTTACCTACTTTTGTTTTGCTGACAGAAGGAGAAAAATGGCAAATCCTAGGGACAGTTTCAGCTATATTCTGACTTGCCATTCAGTAGCTGCCAAAAGCAATAGGTAGCGTTTGGGTTCACTCGGTTTTGCCCTGCTCTTTCCCCACTATGTACCCATTTGATTTTAACAAGTCTTGAAATAACTTAATTTTGCTACCTGTAGCGATGAAAAATTATCAAATTGGCTTGAGATTGATCAACAGCTTCAAAAGTCATTACAACCAGACAGAGTAAGATTAGCTAAGACTACTCCAAACAAAACATTGTGATTTCTGAAACTGGAGATTAAAAGAGAAACTGAGACACAAAGATTGTAATACCAAACAAGGCCAGATAATCCTGCAGTGATTTCATTTCATAGTTACACATTTTGCAGCCCATGAACACAAAAACATTCTATTAAATGGTCTATTTTCTTTTACTTTGACAAGACTGCTAAACAGGCACAGAGAAGAATGTGTTTCACTTCCAAAACTGTGCCACTGACTTCAGAGATAATTCCTTAACATTTATAGTTAACTTTATATTGAACAATGGACCCAACAGATAATTACACTGTTAAATACAAATGCTCACAATGTCGCAAGTAACTCTGAATTAAAACCATACAAGCTGACTTCAGACATCAATCCTTTAATGACTTGAAATGGAAAAAACTAGACACAACATTTGAGAATTTTGTGCATAAAGGATGAAAGTGGGTATTGTAAAAGTGTCTGGTCTCCAAGAGGATATCAACCACTTGTGGTAAAAGCACAGGTGTAATAACCAATCTCCAAGACATCCACACTTCTTTTACAGTTTTCCTTCTAATTTCCCCCCTTCACAACATCAGGACTCATTCATGTATCAGCCCCCATGGCTCAAGGGAGTACATTAAGTACTCTGGGCCATTCCAAGTCACACAAGGGCTGATTAAAAGCAAAACAAAGAAGGCAACTCATGCTGAAACCTTCGCCTGACAGGTAAATGTTAATTTCAAAAGTGAGTAGGTAAATTAGCTCACACACAGAGTCTATAATTCAATGACTTAAGTGAAATATACAATTACACTGATGCTGCATAAGTTAACATGACACTGACAGAAGGAGATGGATTGCTTCTGAGCTCATACTTTCATTGTGCAAGGGCAAAGACAAGTGTGTCTTAGCCTTTTGACAGCTACAGACATTCATATTACAAACTTGACCTTACCTACAAAGGTGCAGCAGAGGACAAAAACCCAAACTACCCACTGTTCTGTAAGATATTGATGACTAGGAAAGACCAAAAAAAACCCAGCCAACCATACAAAAACAACAAAAACCCCAACAAGAACACAATTTGACATGCAGGGCTTGAGTAACTTTGTAGATTTGATGTTTTTCTCATCTACCCAGAGAGTCTCTTGCTTCTCTACCATCCACATTAAATTTTTCAGCCCTGATTGTCCCACGCCCTGTTGCAGTGGTGGTTAATGGGAGCAATATGCCAGGAACAGCACTCCCAGTTGTTCCCACCACCGTCTGTACAGCCTGGTGGCTGCTCTACTTCAACAGTTGAAAGGATATGAAAAATGACAGAGATAGTTTAACGTATTTCATAAAAACATTGTAAAAGGAAGTATGCTACACATACTTTTATAGTATAAACTATACATTTAAAGATATAAACTGAGTTTACCTGGACTAATATTTAGGAATTTTGCTACCCAGCACTGAGATTACAAAAAGCTGAAGTCTACAGCACCAACCTAATCTTTCTTTTATAAGAGGAAACATCCTTACATAATCAAAAGTCTGCTTCCTGAGCTTTATTTTTTCATTAAGAGGATGTTCTTCCTTCCCCTTTAGGACCAGTACTTTCTCTAAAGAAATCATCGCCTTACTCCGCACCCCGCGTCGGCACAACTTGTAAGGGAGACGAGAAGGAGGCAGGATAGTGGCCGCTACAGCCCCGCTTTTCTCCTCAGACACACACTGCCCAGAGCAGCTGGCCAGGGGAAGCCGACAGCGTGTCAACCATATGCCGAGCCGCTCCCCGGGGAGCCGGCGGGCCCGCAGTGCTCCCATGTCGGAGCTAAGCTCTGCCTCTGGGGCGGGAAAGGGGGGAGTGAGGTGGTGGAAGTCCTGCGGCAAAGGAAAGCAAAACGGACTAGGTGAGCCCCGGGTCTCCCCGCACCCGGAGGTGAAGTCCCTGACGGGAGAAGGGGTGTCGGGCAGCCCGAGCTCCCGCGCAGTGGGCGAGGGAGGACACGGTGGCCCTCGGAGTCTCCTCGCAGCTGGAGACAAAATCCCTGAGGGGAAAGTAAGGGTGAAAAGATGTTCCCGCTCGCCTCCGGCCGGGAAGAAGCGCTCGTGGACCGCCGGGGCCGCTACTTACGGAGCCCGGAGGCAGTCTCGCAGCTCCAGAGAGCCACCGGTCTCCATGGAGACGGCGTCAGGCTTCGACGACGGCTCCGCTTCCTGCCGGTGCCAACGCCATTATTGCCCGGGTAGAAACCGGAAAGGCAGCCTCGTAAGCCCCACGCACGGCTGCTCCCCGTCACTCTGAAGGCACACAGCGCTATGTAGAGGGCTTGTTTCCCACCGGACGAATTACCTTGAGAACCAGCCGCCTCCACCGGCGGGCCAGAGGCGCTGCGCGGGGCAGGTGGGTCTTCGCTGGCTGTCGCCGGGGAGGTCTTCTGCTGGCAGTACGGCGGTCTCCCGGCGCTGTCCGTTGGCGCTGAGGCCTCCGGGGCGGGGGGCTGGGGGGGAGGCTTGCTCCCCAGTCCTTGTGCTGCGGGAAGCCCCCTTCTGGCTCCCTCCTTGGCCTCCCTCCGCAGGTCCTGCCGGCCTCCTCCCGCTGCTGGGGGCCGTGCGTCCCGCCGTGGCGGTCGGTGGAGAGCTGTTGCTGAGAGGGAAGG
>VWZY01009929.1:513656-605723 GCA_013399075.1 Chloroceryle aenea | reverse complement strand
ATATTTTTATAATTTATAAAATTTGTCAATTTTCTGCATGTTCTTATGAAATTTAACTTGACTGCCTTATTTCTTGCATGACAAGCGAGAAATCCCATCATCCTCACAGACTACCACTTCTCCTCTAAAATGGCAAATTTTGTTGCCCTTTGAGAGTCAAGGTGGACCAGTCTATCTCCCTTTCTTTACTGTGACCTTTCGGTTTTCCTGTGCCTCCTGCATTCTCTGCCTGACTCCCCAGCTGGGTGTCATCCATGGGCAGTGGTAAGTATTGTTCCTATAAGTATTTCTCATCCTCTTCCATGTTGTTCCTTTGCAATACAGTCTCTTTCGCTTCAGCTGACAATCCCATCACTCAGCTTCTAAATTCCAAAAGCAGAGACAGGAAAGTCTTTGAAGAGCTTTTCAGTTTCATTCAGCTGAGTTAAGAAAACATGAAGTTAGGCTGCCTGAAATACTGTTTGCCATATGAATTCCTATAGTAAATACCACTGCAGAATACAAGTATTTCTCATGCTTTATTAGGATTTATCTTATTTTCACTGAATTACTTCTTCTGTGCATTTCGGAGGGAGGATTCATGTATTTCAAAAGGCCAGTTTAATGAAAGCTGACACTGACAAGGCACTCTGTGTGGCTCTGACACAGCGATGCTTTTGTTCCTTACACAAAACCAGAGGATGTCAGAGAACTGTTTGAGCAGAAGGCAACAGACATTTTTTTTCCTCACAGCTGCTTAAGCCTGTGACAAAAGATATACATACACAGCATCCCCCAAATATCTTAAACTGGCTTCTTTCATTGCATTGATACAAATGCATTCAACCTGAAAGCTGTCAGCTTCTTGCAGTGTTTGTAAAATCCAAGTATAGAGAAACAATGAGATTTTAATGTCACCTTTGCCCAGCTTTCCTCTGGTGTCTGTCTCCAGAAGCATTTTGCAAGAACAGATTGGTCTTTGCAGACAATACACTGCACACCATGACAAATATGATACTGCTAGAGCAGGAAGGAAAAAAAGTCTTTTGTCATCAGCCTACTTTTGTTTCTGATGCATATAACAAAAAAAAATAATTAGAAATGTTTCCATTATAATCCTGACATTTTCTACTAGGAATGAAGACATCTGGGGTTTATGTTCTCAGTTGCCCATTCTATTTCTACCTATTAATTGACTGTAAATTAATTACTTCCATGCCTTAGTTGACATCTATATGAAAGAAATTTGGTCTCTCTCATAGAATTCTTGTTACAGAAAGGTGAAAAACTCTACATTGAAAATAAATACCTTGTATTATTACAGTTTCAGCACAGACTTTGGAGACAAACCTTTATCAAGATTAAGGACGAAATGCCCAGGTTGGTGATCTAGCACTATGCATTTCTGACTATGAAATCCTGTCCTAAATCCTTTCCACCACGTTGAAACACCTTCACCACAACTTTGACTTTGTGATTTGAAGTATCCTCATTTTAAATGCAGTGCATGTATACATCTTAATCTACAAGCAATAACAAACTACAGGCAATAAATAACACAACAGGAGCTGTTCAAACCCCAAAGGGCAAGGGCTAAAGATTGTCCTTAATGTTTGCCTTAAAAATCCCAACAGTTTAGCTGTAGAGCCCCCTCTTAGGACGAGGGACTTTTGAGTAAAAAACACAATAATGAATATGGAAAGACCATCCAGAAGTGGGAACTAGGAATGACAGTCAGGGTAGTAAGGGAAGCCGTAAATAACCTTGCACCTTTACTGTGCCAGACAGAGATGGAGGAATGGATTCTATGAAGCATACCCAGTCAATGAACATGAACACATTACCTTTTTCTTCCCACCTACTTTTCCTCCTTCACTACCATTGCAGAGATTGCCATACAGAATAGACACACACACACAAAGGGGTGTTAAAACACCTACTAAGCTGAGGTTATTAGCAATGGCTAACAGGTAATGATGCTCTCCTCATTAATGGATGCTAAGAGATAAAATAAAAATGCTACAAAACCTTACCTGGCAGATAAATGGTACCTTTCTCAGCCATATGCCTTACAAATGATCCTGTATGTACAGCTATTATTTCGGTCAGACACTGGTAGCTCTGCAATTGTTCATGGCCTCAGTGAAGAATACTACCTGTCATGCAGTTTGAGTGCTCCAACTTTTAACAGACCAGTTTTCACCTTATTTGAAATTAAAATAGCTTTTGCTTGGATTAAAATTTATCAATAAAATCAGATGGTCAAAAGAAAACAATAACAATTGGAGAATAAGCATTTTATAGCAAATTGAAACCAAATAAACACAGAAGTTCTTTTTAACCTGTTCAGCCTTTAGGGAGGTAGGATGCTAACTTAAACCCGTGTTAACTGTTGTGTGGAATCTGCTTGGACATTAAGTCCATCAATCTAGTTCCCATTACTCCCGTTTGAATTACAATGGTCTTTCTAGAGAAATTAGAGAAACTAATATTTATTCACGTTTCCTAGAGTGAAACATTTCATTTACAAATCATTTCTATTTTGAAGAGATAACTCAAAAATCCAAGGACAGTTTTCTCTTGATCACAGTTAAAGTATTTAATGACAAAATCAGGGTTTCCAGTAATGACTCCAGAGAGCAGGTCCCACTACTTTTTTTTCCCCCAGGATGGCACAAAATAATTTCTACATCTTTGAAAACTTTCAAGGAGTTGGTTACAATAGATATCAGCAAGTATTACAGTTCTGGTGTATCACGGCAAAACTACCTACCTTTAAGACTGTTTTTTAGAAAGCACATTTCTGTTAGTATTTCACATAATGCACAACTTTTGCTAGACAAAAGTATCCTTTCAAGACAATTTGCAGTACAGTAGTCAAGTCTAACAATACATTATTTTTATTCTTTACAGAACTTTAAAAAGATAAAGAAACAATGTTGTTACAATTTACAAATACATTCTTTCATATGAAACAATAACCTGAATTATAGTATATGTTATGTACATGACTATCCAGTAATACTAGGTTGTATACACTACAAGCTAAGTTCCAGAAGGAAATTGTAATGCTCTAAGATTTACCTTTGGATAGACATTTATACATCTCTGATTTTATTTTATTTTTTTCCTAAAAACTACCAACTATTGTAGTTTCATGAACATCAAGAACAAAGTAAACACACAGACAAACTGCTTTTCCTTCATTCAATAACACTAGGTTACTCAGAATTCCCATAGTAAATGGCTTTTGATGGCTGGATAAAAGTCCTGAGTTATGGTACATAACACAATATACTTAACTGGAGGATATAAAAAAGCAAAATGCTGAAAAACTGTCAGTGGAACTTAAGTAGTGTTTCAGAATAACTCACAAAAGGTCTGGAACTCAGCAATGCAACTGTGACCTTGTCCTGTCCAGCTGATATTCATGTAAACACTTGAAAACCAATGCCTTTTTATCTGAGTTTAGACAACTAATTCTTTTTAGGCTTATCTCATCTGGGGTTTAGAGATTTCTTCCAAATTACTGACAAGCTTAGAAGACCGGCTAGGTGGCAGCAGTTCAAAAGCTATTCCTTCTTTCTCTCGAGAGAAAGACTTGTGAGGTAAGCAGCAGAATATGGTTTAAAAAAGTAAGAGTGGAAAAGATGACCTCAGAAGATAGCTTTGTGGTCAAAAATGTACACCCCGACTAATTTCTAATGCAGCTATTTTTAAAAACCAGCTGAACATTTTGTCTCCAGCAGAAGTTTAATTTCTAATGAGGGACTGCTTAGTTTGCAGAAATACCCACAGTCATTACAATAGCACTCGGAAAGCTACTGGCACTTCCAGAGCAAGTATTAATTGTACATAGCACAATGGAGTGTTCAGGACTCATATCATTAGTGAGCCTGTTGTGACATAACAGATGTGGCCAAATTCCTTTTCAGTTGATGGTGCTGGATGTAGTAACTGTTAGAACTGATGCTAAATAGATCTAAATGATTATATGGTACTACACAGATGACAAATCTACCCCTTCTCTCAATTCCCACTGTGAAATTAAATAAAAAGCTTTATACAAACATTTTAAATTACATACACACAAAAAAAACCCCAAACCCAAAACAGCTGTAAAGTTTGAATGCAATCAGTTAACTAGACAAGTGTCCTTAGTTTAAATGAGAATGCTTTCCTAAAGCCAAGCATCTTTTTACAAAATGGGTATTTCCAAGAGATTTTCGGTTACTTCAGCTTGCAGTAACTAAAATATTCTCAATTACTACAGAAGCTTTTATCTCTCTTAAAAGCACTGCTCTGAGGATTTTAGACTGTTTAAAGTGTCATTAATAATGCAAAAATTTTATTCTACATTGAAAATGAAAACTATAGAGTACATTCATATAATGCCAGCTTTCTGTCTCTCTGCTCAGATGAGGACAGAAATGAAAAGCAGGCATCTGCAGAAGATGAAGGCTGAAACTTCTGTGGATTCCTGTTTCTAGCTTACTGGTTTAAATAAATAAATTAAAAAAAAAAAAGTGAAAAAAAGGTGTGGAATCTTCATTCTAGAAGCATATTAGAATATTCTTAATAAAACAGCTATGAAGGAAAAGAGTAACCTACTTATTTTTCTAGGAGAATAGAGTGCATATATTGCCTATAGTGAATACAGAATGAAGTATGAAGTAGGGAGTCACCCTTCCAGTGATAATACATATTGAAAACTGAGACCCGAACTAGAAGTTATGATTCTAATGTACCAAGACATGCTTTTTGAAAGCCTCTATTTTAAAAAACAGATTACTAGCTAACACAAAAGTAATTATAACCAGACAAATATCTGAAATGTTCCCCAAAATTCTTACAATAGAATTTATGAAAAAGAAATTACTTGGAAAATATTGTATTATCATTTTTCCAGGCCTTTGTATTGTTATTTACATAGACCTTTAGCCACAGAATCACAGATAAAAAAAAAATGAAATGTTATTTTTATACTAGACTGCTAAATTTTAGATTGTGTTTGAGGTACAGCTATGTGTGTATAGATGTAAAACTTACTTTTTACCTTGAGTTTGGAACCTCAAGCATACATTCTGTAAATTTTGTTATACCATTGAAATAATCCAGAAGGTAAAATAGAAATATTTAAAATGCAGCACTGGTAACAGATTGCCCCTATGAAATTCAGATATGCACTTCTGAATACTGGTGATGGCACATGCAGAACTTCCTACATTGGGTAGAAGACACAAGTTTTTGTTTCCCAGGACAAAGCTGTCTATTTGCCACTACAGTTACAGGACCAGGCGATTAATTCCAACATTCACATTCTGCTGATGCTACATGAAATGAAGAAAAGTATACCCCTTCTTTGGATTTTATTTCCACTCGTGTCCACAAGCAGTTAAATAATTTGATGTAAAAATGGGGAAGAATATTACTATTTTAATCTGATCAGCTTGTCATTTAGTCCAGTTCCCCTGTTTGCTTTCACTCCTGTAACACTGAAATACAGGTAGAAAGTACTGCAGGACTGTGTAGCAATATTACAAAAGAGGAACAAAAGTCAAAAAAGGTAGAAATGCAACACTTTTTCCTGCACAGAAACTGAAAGAATGTATTCCACTGAACTGGAAGAAAAAAAGCATACAGAAGTCTGCATCTCCTGTAAAAACTGCTGAATATAGCCTTTCCAGTTTCTCTTGGGAAGATTTCAACTTTGGGCAGTATCTCAGCATTTGTGCTTCATGGCAAGCTGAAAAATAAAGAAAAATTAATTAAAGAGAGATCACATGTTATGATAGCTATATCAAGCTAATGTGGCCACAGTCTGGATCAAAGATCTTGTAAACACAATTTTCCATAAGAAAATCCATTAAAAAAAGTCCTAAAATCCATAACTTTTTTGCTCAAAGATATGCAGAGTTGTTCTCTTTGCTGTGACAGATCTGTGAAGTTCCCCTTTGCTATGCTGAGGAGGCAGGATTTATCTTCTTTCATAGCTGTGTTTCTCAATATTCTGTTATTTTGCTACCTATGAGGAGGGCTAAAGCGGGATGCTAGAAACAAGGACTTGCTTAAAAGAACGGTCGTTCAGACCTAATGATTTGGATTGTTAAGTACGGTCAGAAATTCTAGACAAGTAATTTATATCACCTGTTCAGCAGCTCTGCCACTAGATAATGATGAAAAATTAAGGACTGATTGCCTTTCTACCTCTGTGATTACTGGTTATTTCAAATCATTTAAAAATGGATTTAATACTGGGAACAGGAGGGAGAAGAAAGAGCTAAACTGAGTTAAATCTTGTATAAAAAATGTAAACAAACTGACTTTGGCAAACCAAGAAGAGAAGTTACATTTTAGGCTCTGTATAATAAAAAAAATTTGACATCTGTAGATAGAGCATGCAATACAAAGCTGAGATGACTGAACCCTCTAGGAAGTTACCTACAAGCCAGAATTGTAGGGGCAGTTAAAATTTACTCATTTGCAACCTGTGAAATGCTGACCAATAAATGACTCAAACTGAATTGACATAAGCCTTTTATACTCAAGGACCCATTCATAACTATGCCATTTAAAAAAACCCTATTATTTGTAAGCATATACTGAAATGGCATTTCAGCATGAAAGAACTATACCCAACATCTTCCTTTCTCCCCGGAAGGAACAGGAATTGTTTTCAGAAATGTTTCTTTAGTAGATAATTCTGACAGTAAGTTTTTATTATACAGAATCCTTAACTCTTGTGCAGTTACCAACAAGAGGAAGGAATTTTTAGAGGCAAGTAAAAAAGAGAAAAGGAAGAAGGTGTCATAAGTAGGATCTGATAGATACCCTGAGCTAAGTTCCAGCCTTTACACAACTAAATATAAATATATGTGCTCATTCAACAAACTCTGATAGCCAGAACAGAAGCACTTTCTGAGCACTGTTGTTTCTGATGCAAAATAGAGTTTGTTTGGTTCTTATACAGGTAATTGAAGTGTTTTCTGAAGATGCTAGAGAGAATATTCACTTTCCATGCATCTTCTACTGTCTCTATTATGTTTTATTATCCTAAAATAACCTGACATATAGCTGAAGTAATAATGTCCAGACATACAAATTAAGCAGTGAGAGAAGTCTGTATCCAGTCATGATATTAAAATTAACTATCAAATGACAATAATCCAAAGTACTTTTACTTTTTTACTGAAGGCAACTATAAAGCAAACAAAATGAGAATGGTGTTCCACTGCACAAAGTCCTCATAAATTAAGTTAAAACTGGTGCCTTCATCTTCACTGTCACTGTTTTGCCAGAAAGGTAGAATTTTGCCATGCAACACTCAGCTGAACCTCACTTTTCTGGTTTCATTGGAGTGATAAGTTTTCTTTTCTTGATAGCACAGGCTATCAAGGATGGTGTTTTTATTACAGTGCCACATACTTTAATCCTGAGATTTTTTTTAAAGAAGATTTTCCTAATAAAACCTGTTTGAAAATAAGTTTCGATTCACAGCATGTCTTCATCTGTGGAACTGCAGTGCTGCATGTGTGGAATATAAAAGGGCAACACACAATAACAAAACCTATTCAAATCTTAATCAAGATTCATAGCGGCCCAACTATCAGAGGCATGTTTCATTTTTGAACTCCCTACCAAACAGCTATTCTCTAAAGCAGAAAACCTGTTGCACCCTATCCTAGATGCAGTGGTAGCTGCTGTATAAGTTTGGTTTTCTGAGTTGGCATCACTAGTGGGGGGCTGGGAAGGAGATGATGTTAGAGGGAAGAATCCAAGAGAGGGCTTGTACCATACTCCTACCAGTAAGCTGAACCATGAGAACTGAAATGGACCACAAAGTAGATGATCATCCCAGTAAAAATTAAAATGAATTGGTTTGTGACATTTTGAAGACTACATAAAGCAGAAACTTGTATATAATGGCAAGATAGAACTCCAGGATTTCCAGTGCTAATGCAGTAGCCAGGCCTTGTTTGGAATAAGCACGCTAAAGTCTAACGCTTGTCCTAAGCAGCAAACCTATCAAACTTATAGGCTAAACTGGTTGCTTGCATGCAGAAAACTTTCTGCTGTGGATGTGTTACACAACCAGCAAACTGAATGCTGCGGATGCCTAGAATTTCTGTCACCGAGATGGCAGCTCAGCACTGTTATGCACATGCAGATGCAACAGTCGGTATCTTCCACCGTGAACAGAGAATGTCTGTGCATTCCTGAGACTGAACTTTTCCTCAAAATCCTCACAGATGACATTTCCAGACATAAAAAGATACCTCTTCAGAAACAGACAGTCATAGATGTATGACTGTTTACCAAGGAGATTAACAATGATTTCCCTATACTGCTGCAGAAACTGAGGAATAGTTCCAAACAATAGTGGGAACTAAGATGGATTTGAAATATGCTTCAGGAAGGTGAAGATAGGTGTTTTCAACTAACATGGCAACACAGCAAACCTCAGAGCTATGCACATTAGTTATAAAGCAGAAATCTGCCAAGTGAGGAACAATATAAAGGAAAAAACCAAACTTTGCAGTGACTGACTGCAATTCTCTCTAGAGCTTTCTCCCCTTGCAATAAAGGAAGAAACATGTGGCTCTGACCTACTGAGCGCCTTGGCCTATCAAACCTTACCTTGTGTGCAGTCTCTGCAAACTGCTGAGCACTGTTTTTCAGCTCTTCTGTCTTTTCTTCTGCTCGACCTAGCCTTTCACCACGCTCATTCAAAGCCTGACTTGCCTTCTGTACGGCACTTGTCACACTGTCTGCTGCTGAATGGAGTATGCTGTTTCCTGCAATATCAAAAGATACATGCTTTGTATTAAATACAATTAATTTCTAATGTACTAGAGCTGATGCGTTATCTGATAGTTTATCATCTAGCTGCATTTTGTATAATGGGATAACTTATTGTCTTCTCTTTTAAACCATATTATTTGCAAATTATAAACAGGTACTATATTGCAATGTAATACTTGGATAATGCAAGGAAGCAGTGGACATAATTTAGCTATGCATTAATTTTTAAGCCTTTTGTTCACACATCATTTCAGGAGGCTATTCTACTAAATCAATGAAACAATTCGTAAGTGCACACAGCTTCTTCAAAACACTCATGTCAACACAGGTGAATTTTCTTTGGAAGTGACACTATTTCCCTTAGAGAATAAATGATTGACTTGACAGGACATGCCTGTATGAATTCACCTTTTCTTCTCCTTATTATTATAATATGATAGTATATAATACTAATATATAATATATTCTCCTATAATAATAATATTTAATTTACAAAACAGTATTACTACAGTTATTTTATGTGGATCTGATCTTTCTACCTCTGACTCTTTCCCATGCAGAGCACCAGCCATGCTTCTTTTGACAACATACTTTATTTAAACCTTAGTATTTAAAGTCCCACCAAGGCCCAGCATCTTCTAAGCCTTTTAGCTTTACCATCCAGATCAACTTACCAACTTCTCTGCTGCTTTTCTGCACCACAGTGCAGTAGGTTTGTTTGAGTTTTCAACACAACTGCATTTCTCCTCTACATTTATCCTTTTTAAACACTCACTCTTTTCAGTATTCCTTTCTATACTGCTTCTGAACAGAAGGGATTATCCACTTTCTGGAAGGAACTGCTGATGAGTGTTCATAATACAAACACAGGACAAACTGAAAACTCTTCAGAGAAAGTTACACATTACCATTATGAACAGGTATGTATTAAAATACATGTAGGACAAAATATTTTGTTATATCCTTTAACCTTTTCAGCAAAAGGACTGGTAAAAAAATCATCTTTTCACAACACGGTAGTCCCTTGTTGTGTTACACAAGCTTTAAAACTTCATCTACCTTCCAGGGAATCTGTTATCAAGCAATTTGTTGTCTAGACACATACAAAGACACTGCAAGAGCCAGAAAGCCAACACAGAATGTTAACCAGCAGGCATGCTGTTGCTGCCAGTTTTCTAACCAGCCCCAAATATTGTATTTCAGAGCCTTTCTTCACAGCATTAAAGCCAAGTATGTAACACTTTAGAATTAATTATGCTGGTGAAGGTACGAAACTTGTACAACACACAAGCTAGCACTACTGAACACTACAGCAAATCTGCTTTTATAATGAAGTCTGCTATTATTACAGACATTCAAAGACAAGTGAAAATAAACACAGACCTACTGCTTTTTTTCTTAATATGAAAAGACTGTCTCCTTCGAAAATATTCCTAGGTTAAAAAATAAAACAGAAACATTAATTTGAAGGATTATTTTGCTATTAGTTTCATAAAAACAAAAAGAAAAAAACCTAGTCACACTTATTGCAATCCTCCTTTCCTTAGGAACATCAAACCAACAATGAAGAGTGAAAGTGAAGGTTGCCCCAAGTAGCCTGTGGAGCAACAGTAGAAGTTGCACATGAAGGAACACTTGAGATGAAAAACTGCCTGAAAATTTTATTAAAATAAAACACAACTGTAGTGTGAAACTATGGAGGTGGGGGAGGGACTCATGAACCTACATACAATTACTCATATACGATGAGTCAATAGGAGAAATACCAAGCAAAGAGCACTCTGGCCTCTGTATACCAATATTGTTCCATTTTTCACAACAGTAATTAAAAATAATGGATGTATAGGATGTGGAACACTTACAGTCTCTTTTTCTTTTTTTTTCTTCCCTTTTTTCCCTATTGTTGTATGGAACAAAGAGGTTTCATTTAAAAAAAGGAAAATAACAATTGGCATTCATGTTGAAGAGATGAATTCTGAGACTACCATGAGCTGGACTTTGCAGAGACAGAAATGAAACTATCATTTCAAGGGGTCTCTCTTCAGACACCGAGAAGTCAGATAATAAAGCAAACAGCTTTAAATATTGTAGGCTTTTTTTTTTACTTCAAGATTTCTCAGTCAATTGTTCTTTTGCTTATAGTTTGCTTGCTTAAAGCCAGTTCTTAGAAGATTGTTTTGGCTTCTGTTCAGGCAACTTTTCCAATAAACACATGTACTGGGCAACATGACACTAGAAATAGTTTCCTTTTTTGGTGGTGTGATCTAAAGGCTTTAGGCTCTTGTATAAATCAGTGTTAGTTTTCTAAGAGAAGAGTTTTAAAAGCTCTCAACACTGGACTAACTTTGTTGCTGCTTTACCAGATCACAAATGTTTTGCTGAATTCAAGGGAAGCAGGGTACATGGAGAACTTTAAAAATAAGCATCTTCTGAAGTTTTAACACATGCTGGGGAGTAGAAGTTAAGACAGATTACTGTCCTTTTGTCAGTGTCAACAGGAAATCACAGAAAGTATTCTGTATTTTCAATATTGCTGAAAATATCAAGATGTGAGGCCAAAGACTGATAGCTACTTCTCCAAATCGCTTGCTCCCGAGAAGAGGAAAAAAAAACAAACAACAACCTGGAAGTTTGATAGTAGCAACTGTTTTTCTTTCTAGCCAATAAAGTATCAGGTAAGATCTACTGTACTTTTCTATGGACAGTGACTTGCAAAAGCTGCTTTCCCAAGACTGTTTCTGAGAACTACTTTTGGATAAACTTTTCCGATAGAATATCAGTAAAATAATTTAAAACAATCCCCTTTATAAGCAACACAGAAATGTGTCAGTAGTCTATTGAATTTCATCAGTGTATTTCTAGAGCATGTGTGGGTGGTTTCTGGTATAACTGAATATGCCTTGTCCTTGTATTAGCATCACTGCAAGAATAGCAATACCTGCAATGGATGCATTGGAGGATCATTCCCATGAAAAAAATCACAACCTGCAAAAATTTTAGGCTGTTCTTCAGGAGGTAATTAGTACGATTCAAGATCTCCAGAGGAGTGTGTTCCATGACTGAACAACAAAACTGCCTGTACCCACTCAAGTGTAAACTTATGACAACCACCCACAGTGAGCCAGTGAAATGTGATAGTCAGCATCTTTGTCCTTGAGTCTGGAAATACCATATTTCATCTTTGTTTAGTTTTTACCAGAGATGTGACAACTGCTGTTAATTACCTTGTTTGGGGTTAGTTTTTGGTGGAGGTGGTTTTGTGGTTTGGTTTTTTTTTTTTGGTTCGCTGTATGAAGCATCTGAGGAATTTCAGGACTTCTCAACTACTAGGTGAGACAGACAAGCTCCTCGATGCAAGACTTTTCAAAACACAACAGCTCTTTTTTTCTCTCAATACAGAGATTTTATAACATTTGCAAGATGACGTAATGACCACCAAAACATGGGCATGTGTCAGCTGATGTTCTGTGTTGACAGTAGGAAAGCACTCATTATCAAGACCTCCAGCTGGGGCTTTACGATCTCAAATTTTTCAGGGCTACAAACTTCACTGGGAGCAGAAAGTCACATGCTTGTATTGCTGCTTTTTCTAAGGTATACAGGGATCCTCCTGGTTTTGGAGTGCATATCTATTAACAGATGCCACCAGTCGAGACTACAGACTTTTCTCTTTCAAATAAACATGAAAGGAAAATAAAAAATAGTTTCATTAAATTGCCTTTTTGACATCTCTGCTAAGGGCAAGTATGCAGCTTTACACTACCTAACAGCATTTGCAGACTCACTAAATGGAGCAAATATTGTCAGCTAAACATGGGGAAAATATGCATTTATGCTGAATATAAAGTATTAGATTAATATTCCTTTCTAATATCAGCAAAACATGTACATTTAGGCAAACTTCAGTTTGAAACTAAACAAATCAAGCCTAATGCAGTGGATTTCTTCATTTAATTCTGCTATATAAACAAGCACAAAAACATACTGCTAATTTATTTTCAGTAACTCAGACAAGTGGCTTAATAAGGTCACTTGTAATGCAGGTTTTTGTTCTATAATACTTTTATTATCTGAAGTTGTCTACCCAGAGGAAAAGAACCTGCAGATTTCCAAATCAGTCAGTAGCCACACAGCTCAGTAATCCAATTTGCTAAGCAAATGATAAATTTTATTTTGAATGTAGTGAGATATAAACTATTGGAACTAAACTCCCCTTTTCCCTTGGAAAATACCATTAGTGACCTCTAAAATTATGTTACTGAGGCCCAAAGGTGCACAAATAGCAGAAAGGTAGCAGCCCTTGGATGAGAGCTTAGTATTATTGGCTTATGGACATCAAAACTCAAGCAGTAGAACTTTGCAGAGAGTAACACTGCTTCTTTAAGACTAATCTTTAAATATTTGGTTCTTATGATCACAAGCTGTATCAGAAGGTCTTGCAGCCCATGAAATCAGGTAACATTGCTTTAGGATTTTATCAGGCACACGAGAAAAGTTCATCCTTAACCCACCATACCTGCAAGATATAGATACTACCATCAATCAGCACGGGAACCGGTCTGTTTGTGGAAGAAACTAATTGGTCTCTTGAGATACCATTAGTCTGCAGGATTTAACATTCATTCACAAAAGGTGCATCACATTCTCTGTTAGCCATAATAGATGCATGTCAATTCAATGCACAGATTTATCTGTACATTAGTGATAAGACTTTACAGTGACTGAGTTGTAAATGCAAACAGCATTGAGAAACTACCTTCCTCCGAGAAGGAAATAAATGCAACTATCTACGATAAGAAGTTCTACCACATGAACAAACACTTCATTTAAAAGACAGATATTTATGGTTCTTGCTGAACTGCATGAAACTGAACCTGTGTCACTGTATAAAGGTTAAAAACATAATGACAGCCAATTAAAGCTCATTAACAAGACCACCTCTATCACAACATAATTTTTCTATATGCCTATACATACTGTTTACACTCAGATATACTGGTGCTGCTGTAAGTTCAACAGAAGTTTGGAAACATTGACTGCAAATACAAAGAATGCACTATTTTGTGTTTTGTTAACTTCCTGTGCACTCGACACTTCAGAACCATTAGCACCAAACACTTAAAATACCAGTACAAATCTAAAGGACTCTAAGGACAAGAGAAAGGTGCTGAACAATTAAGAATCAACAAATCCTTATGAAACAAGGGAACATTACGGAGGTGCTTTTTGTAAGTAGAAAAGTGGTCTGAAGAAGGGAAGAGATAATTTTTTCCTTGTTGAAATATCAAATCTTTATGTGCCATCTTGGTTTGCACAAAAAGTTTTGAAAACCACCCACTCATAATTACTGCACAGCAAAGATCTGCAGTATTGCCTTGATACTAAACTCATTCACTACTACTTTAAGAAGTTTTAATAGACTGGAAGAAAAAAAATATCAAATCCATCATCATGACAGCTCATTCCAGTCATGAGACTTTTTTTGTATCTAATGTCCTTTTGTGCCTTTCTGTCAGTGAAAGGCTGCTATTTTAGCTTCTATGTCTGACAGGTTATCTTTCTAGCAGAGATAATTTTTGCTATGTTAAACCTGAAGGTAATGTGGCTCAAGCAGCAGAAAACTGAGGGGGAAGTAATCTTTTAGTGTGGGCTGCTCTGGGGGAATTTGTACTTGTTCCAGCTAAATGCCTCCACTGGCAGCGCTGATCAACAGCTTGGAATTAACCACGCAGATTCTAACACAGTCAGAATGGAAGTATTACCTCTGATACTAGTGCCCTTTTATTTTAAACAGTGACATTAAACGATATAGGGACCATTAGAGTAAGAACTAGAGAATTTTCATTGAGGAGATCTCTTGATAATGAGAATACCTCCTGATCTACTGAGATTCTCTTCTGTTTTTTTCAGTACTCCATAGCAATGGCATCAAGTAAATTATACATAATTTGAACAGTTAAACTAATATAAATATTTTTATAAGTATTTTGTTGATTGAAAAGATAAATGTCCTTGCATATACTAAAAGTAAACTATGTTGCTTAGATAGGTTAAATACTGTGTTATCTAAAGCTTTGCAAGTATTACTCTTGGGTAACGTATGTAAGACTAGATTCAAAGATGGTGGAGAAAATGGGTCAAAAAACATTTTCTCCAATGAAAATCTGACAAAGACCAAGAAAACGAAGAAATCCCTTTATATATAAAGTGTTTCTTAAGATTGCCAGTACTGGGTATGAAGAGACTGATCTATCAAATTACTGATTCGAATGAAACAGTAAAACTAGAAAAGGACCTTAAACACATCTTTGCTTCAATTTATTGTAAGAATTTGTCTCTCTCTGCTCAAAATGTTAAATTAAACCTTGAGGGATGGGGCAGGTTATGCTGTTACTTTTATTACATTTTAAGCAAGTATCTTCTTACAGATAAATACTGACAAATTAAAATCAGTATTAAATAATACTTAATGGTGATAGCTAATATCAGTGCTTATATTGAAGATAAATATTTACAGTCGAGATTATTATCCCAGCATATACACACAAATTTACGCTATTGGGAAAAAGTTTGTATCTAAAGATCCAAGCTGAAAGAGACTTTGTAATATAGCTGAAAGGAAGAAAGCCTAATTTTTTCACTAAAGAGAGTCATTTTCTTGGGAATTATAAACCAAATAAAGTTGAGATGTCTCAGTGTGCAGTGATATTTGCCCATTATGACAATTAGGAGTTAAAGGGGCTTACTCTGGAAAAGATCTGGAATTTTACAGGATCTCAATGACACTATTGCAGCTGACCTGTCAAGGAGCAGAATGTGCAATTAAAAAAAGGAACAGACCCTAAGCACAACAGCAAACTTCTGTTTGAGAACAAGATACCAAATTTAAACTTTTATTTTAAATGCAGTTCCATTGGGGTCACAAATGGAGAGCTGTGAAAGTTGTGAATACTGAAAAAACTTGTAAGCTCTGCTGCTACTGATCAGCTAAGTGGTAAAAATCACTGGAAATAGGATAACTTCCATGTGGATTTTTACTGACATTGATGTCATCCTATATAGTAAGGGCTTTTTGAATGAAACCTTTCAGCCATTTCTGCCAGTAGGCAAAATCCTGTATTACTTACATTTCTTCATGAACAACATGAAATATCCAATCAAATTCTATTAGAAATTGGAGTATTTTTCTGCAAGGAACATTCAGAAAGAGGAAAAAAGATTTCATAGAGGATAAAGAGACAGTAACTACTATGTAGAATTATATTTAATATGAAAAGATGAATGTTTGTGGTGAGTTGACCCTGGTTGGCAGGTAAAGCCACCACACAGATGCTTGCCTATGTCTGCCCAGTGGAATGAGGGCAGAGAATCAGAAATGCAAAAGCAAGAAAACTCAAAGGCTGAGTTAAGATTGGTTTAATAAATCAAAGGAAAAAAAAACAAACAAAACCCAACAAACAACAAAACCCAAGTGATGTAAAACTGATCACTCATCACCAGCAGCCCAATATCCAGCCAGTCTCTGAGCAGTAGCTACCTTAGGCAAACAGCCACCACCTCCCTGGTTCTTACTGATGAACGTGCTGCTATGTGGTATGAAGTATCTTTGTGGTCTATCCCCCTGCACTGCTGGAGGAGAGGAGGTAGAAGAGCTGGGGCAGGGAAGAAGGGAGGGGTGGTGCGAAGGTGTATCTGAGAGCCAGTTGTATTAATCACTGTCCTATTCTGATTCAACTGGCGGTGGGTTTGTTTAAATTGGCTGTGGTTTAGTTTAAATAAAATTGAATTTGTTTACTGAAATTAAGTCTTGTCTTTTGTCCCTGACCATAACTGGTGAATGAGATGCCCCTTTGTCCCGACTCTCGAGACTTTTTCTGTATTTTCTCCTTCCCATCCCACCACAGGTGGGTAGGAGTTAGTGAGTGGCTGCATGGTTGCTTTGTGGCCAGATGGGTGGGCTTAAACCATGACAAAGTGACCCCACAGGAAGCTCAAATTCTTTACTTGGCAATAGTTCAGATGGGAATTCAACTGCCTAGAAAGGGATTGCCCCCCCCTCCCAAGGAAAAGGGGAAAGAGGGAGTTCCAAGTTTCTCTAGGGTGCAAGCTTGCCCTAGGCTGTCAAAGTTCAGGTGACTCCCACGTATTAGCCAGATTCAGTAAGGTTTTTTTTAGGAGAACGAATTATGCCAGGAAAAAGTAAAATAATTAACAGTTGCTCATTACTGCAACACTGCTCTGAAGTCACAAAGGCAAATCTCCTGTTAAATTGTCATGGAAACTTTGTTCACAACACAGAACAGGTGTGTCCGGAATGACCCACCAGAAACACCACAACAGTAATACAGGACTAAGTGATCTCTAGCCTTCCAACTCAGGAAGCTCAGGTTTTTCAAATTAAAAAATATTTAGATTGATGAAGTTCCAAATGACACTGGCACTTCACACATCCAAAAGCTGCCTCTCCTTACTGAATTTGTTTTGTTAAAATCATTACCAGAGAGTTACACTTCCTAGATAACCACTATCCCAAGGCTTTCCAACACTACTGTAATGTAACATATGATAATAAAGGTCGACAGGATGAACATGTTCTTCCCCTTCTTTTTCATCCCTCTCACCTCCCTGCCAAGTGACACATCCTTTCACTTGCACTGGTGCTGAGCTGACAGCTTCATTTAGAAGCCTTTTTGAATGAAAGAGGAAACCACAGCTAAAAAGAACCAAACTAAAAGGTTTCTGACCAGCTCAAGTTATTAACTAGAAGATTACAGAAACAGTATTTCTGTCACTATAATCCTATAACTCTCACAGCTTAATGAATTCCCATATTACACGCATGGAATGTTCTCTAGATAATTTCAATATTTAAATTATCAGACAGAAAGGATGACTGTCTGAAAGACAGAACATTCATAGAAAGTAGCATCCTTACTGGATTTATTCATCTCAAGTCAACACTAGAGAAGACTTTTTCTTCTGTAATTTCCCATCCAAATCCAGAACCAGGTTCAAACCATCATTTCAGCACTAGCACTTAAGAGGGGGGAATGAGGAGAGAAGGAAGCAGAAGAAAGAATACTGTTTATATAGGTGTGGGAACTGAGGGTATGCAATGCTAAGCAGAAACAGCGACCAGACGAGGTGCTATTTTATATTTTTGTCAAATGCAAACAAAAGCAAAGAGGGGAAAAAATAATTTGATGTTGTAACTTGTTAGTAGTCTGGCAGTGGAGAGAGAACAGCAAACATTATGTAGATACATCAATTATGTATTATTTTAACGAAGATAAATTTTTAACAGAATGAAGAGATGAGTTAAATGTCTTTACAGAATTTGTCCATAGCCTGATAGCAGCACAGGATCTATCATGATTAGCCAGTATCACTGGTCTTTCAGTAGACTGGATCAATAATGGAAAAGTTAACTGATTTTAGGGATTGTCATTTCAGGTTTGATTCCACCCTGGAGAATCAAAACAGTGGCATCCATACAAAGCCTCTTAAGAATTTTACAGCTGTACAAATGTAATGGAATGCATTAAAATCTACAGTGAGTGAAGCTGATGTAGATCCAATCTGGTTTACATTTTATGAGTTTAAATACTGTGAAAAGACAGAAAATCAATAAATTACATACTTAGAAAATTAGCATCATGCCACAGTGGGCATCCTGAAACAGTCCTTATGTAAGTAATTCTGAACAGCAAAAGACAACACTTTGGTCTAAGACATCATCAAGACTACATACAGTGTTCTATTTCTTAATGTTTTGTATTGAGCAATAATGCTAATCCATGAAAAAGAATCAAGTTATCACAATTATATTTTATGGGCTGTTTTTCAAATGGCTTGAGTAGCCAGAAAGACATTTTCCTATTTATCTGCTACTGAGATTGATCGTCTAAATATTTGTATTTTAAATTTACCTCTTCCAGATTAGAAATCCAAACAGTTTATAAATCTGGGTTAGGAGGAAGTTTGCATATATATGTGCTAATTTGGAGACCAGATAAAAGATGCTAGACACCCAGAAATTAGCTTTTTCTTCCATGCTGAAGAAGAACAGGGACTGACATTCTATTCAAATGTGGACACTGGATATATATAATTAATGGATAATTAAGCTTGGATGGATTGGCTGCTAAATTCAGCAGGTGGAAAACAGAATTAGACAGAAAAAAGAATAGGCTATTTTATCCAACAGCACAGACAGCAGACTTCTTTTGTTTTAAACAGTTATGTACACAGAATTTAAATAGAGAAAGATGAAAACATGGAGGAAACATTGTTTAGCAATAAAGAACTTCACAGTATTTCTTTGTTGTAGATTTAGTTTTGCTGGACACAAAATTAACTGTGTATTAATACATAATGAAGCAATTTTAGTTTATTCCTCTAACCAGCCTCCTGAATCTGGAACTTCTAACTCCAGGTGATGTGGAAAGGATTATGTTTTATTACCCTGTTGGTTAAAGGGATCATCTCCCAACATCCCAGCTGCTGAGTAACTTTTTATATCTTTGATTCCCAGAAAGTTGGGAAATAGAGAATATAGCTTAACTGGTATTATGCATCTCATTCACACAGATTTAGCATAGACATTTTCAACACTTAAATACTATTTCCCAATTTGTTTTTTGAAAGCCTTAAGCATGAGAAGGTCAGACATTAGTTTGAACTGTGAGAACAAAAGAGGAAAAACAATCCTGAGGTTTTTTTCCACTATAGTGGTATATTCAGAGCTCTGTGTTTTCAAGTATGCAGTTTACAAGAAATCAAAAACCCAATCAAATAATAATAATAAAAAAATACAAAAACTCCCCACAAAATGCAAATGAAAAACAAACCAAAAAAATGTAGTCCATATGCTGCAGGACCGATCAGTTTTTCTTCTTTACAGAAGAAAAACATTAACTCTTCTTCAGTTTACTTATCAGCAATTTTTTAGGGAAGCACAACAAATATCAGCTACCCACAGCAAGCATTTCAAAAATGTTGAAAGCTTCTTATCAATGACAAGAGTCCCAACAGTTGTATTTAATCTGAAACACAGTAATTATTTTTTTATAGCTGGAGAATGTGATCTCTGTTGTTTACTGTAATGCAAACATGGGACACCCAGCAGCTTTTTCTTGTCCTAGGTAGCACTGGGACACCATGCTTTCTCCTGGAGTCAAATTCATGTCATGAATTCATTGCATGACTGATGTGTAGAAACTGATTTTTCTATCAAGTTTAACAGGCTGCTCACTTTCTTCCACAAAAGCACTTTTCCAACCAGAACTTCAATGCACCAAAACCAATAGTGACAGTAACTCACAAGCCACAATAAACAATACAGTGAGGAAAACATTTACCAAGACATAGACACCAAGTGAAACAAAATACACAGAAGTGCGTGGTTCATAGGTGCTGCAATGCACTACAGATACAACAGCAGTTCACTGGAACTGCATTAGAAACCAACTGTATTTAATTTAGAGAGGACAAGAGTAAATAGAACTGACACAGTGGATCAGAGTAGTGGTCTGCCTAGATGTATGCATAACCATCTTCTCAAAGGGCTAGAACACTGCAACAGGCAAACTGAAGTAATTACACATCTACACAACAAAGTCATCCCTTAAGCCTCAGTAATTATTAGTTTGCTCGACAATCAGAAGAACGAGACGAAGAGATTACTTACAATCTTTTCTTATTTAAAAAAAAATTAAATTATTAGTATCTTTAGATAGCTAATCTCTTAAATGCTTTTACATAGGCAGCACATCAGAGAAAGGATTTTCATAAGCTTATGAAGTCATTTTTAATTTTCTTTCTACTTTTGATCTTTTTGTTTTGATCTGCTTTTAGTCCTAATAAACGTTCCACTAGAAAAAGGCATTATCTATAATTTTTCAAGCCTATTACATTCACACACTTTGGTTTCTTCTAGGGTTCAACATCACCATATATTTTTGATGTTCCTGCCTTCCTGCCTCAAAAATACAGTACTGAAATTTAAAGTTGATTAACTAACTTCTATAATTTTGACTAAAGTCTGAAGAATATACAGCACAAAGATTAAGAGCCAAATTGACAGGTCACAAATGCCTTTCAAAATCTTATCTTCTCTATTTCTTAACTATTTATCCTATTGGTGCTTTTTATTACTGGCACTGATGCCGGGACAGGACATTATTGAATATTGTGGATTGGCTACAAATTAAGGAAATATTAATCTAATAAGTATTTCATATTACCACAACCTTTACCCTTTTCCAAACTGAGAAAATTATTTAAGCTGGAAAGCTTTAAACTCTCATCTAAAACACAAAAATCCATGTTAATCTGGATTTAGCAGCATTTTCAATACTAACTCATATTTAGACTTCTTTAAAGTCTAACCAACCACGAACTTTCAGAATCAGTAATTACTACAAAAAGCACCAAACTCCATTCTGGCTTTATAAACACCAAAATCTGATAATTTGACACAGAAAAAATCCTGTTTCTATGACAGACAGATAACACCTCACTTTGAACTTCAATCTTTAGAAAAGGCAGGAAAATATATTGCTTAATGCCTTTGATATTTCCTTGTCTCAGAGTTACACAAATCAAAACGGAACCAACCTTTACAATGACAAATGTCCCTTCTCCTTTTATGTACCCCTACAAATTTTACAAGAACACAATGTACTTTTGTTTTTTTTTCCCCCTCCAAGATACCTATTTTGGAAAATTAATTTAGAGCTCTGATTATATGCAGTATGTCTATGGAGCATGTACTCACCTATTCTTATCCATTCTTATCTCAATCACATGTTTTTTATGCTTAAAATAACTAAAATATATCCAGTTAAATAAATTTTAAAAAGTAAAGCAGGATTAATCTTGAAAGTAATATGCACAGCATAAAAGCAAGCATCTGAAATAGTCTTTGGCAGTAGAAAACTTTCCAATATTTCAGTCCCTAGACTGACAGGGGCCTTTATTTTCTCTAAGGCAAACAACTCAGTATTTGGTATACATTGGCAGGAAATATCTTAATGAAATGCAAGAGATTTTGCTGTTTCTGTACAGAAACATTGCTAACATTCATCTGATAGGTAATTTCAAAGTGGCAAACACTGCCAAAAATAACATGGTAGATACTGTGTCTTTTTTTTTTTGGTCAGATTCATTTGAATCATAATTAATTTACAAGTAAAAGTCTGCAAGAAAATGTTCAATTACACACTTTTTTCAATGGCTATCAGATAAGAATTGAAACCAGCAATGACCTAGGTATTTGACAAAAGGGAAGGCAGCAATCATCTTTCTTCCCATCCTAATTCTTAACAGCAAGTTGTTGATTACCTCCTTTAATCAGTCATCAATCTTACCCAGTATGGTAAACACCACTATATGTTTACCAGGTCTCCAATGTGGTAAACTGAGTCAACAGCTCATGAAAAAAGAAGTACTCATTACCACTCTCACACTGGCAATATATTTTTTGAAGAGAAAAAGAATGATCTATTAATAACTCTTACCACCTGTCCTAGAGCAAAGGTTGCAGAAGTGAAGATGTTATGACTTTGGGCTTCTAAGAATATTTTAATTAATTCAGCAGAATGACTGTTAAAACGAAAGCATATAGGTAGTATGAAGCTTGAAATGAAAGAAAGCAAAAAAATCACAGTATCATCACCTTCCTTCAACATAAAGTCTTGCTCCTTTCCAAGGACAATGCTTTTCAAATATGTATCTAAATGTATCTAATTCCAGTATCAGAACCTGTACGTTAGAAAGGCACAAAAGTGGAAAATATTTCGTATCTCAGTGAAAATCCCTCTACTCCCAAATGCCTGCCTTTCCTTTTCTCTCTCAAGTTAACATTGAGAATGCATGTAAGCTACGGAGAGGGCTCTTCTAAATTAAAAAAAAAAAAATAAAAAAACCTCACTTGAAATATTTAGTACATGACAGTGGGAGGAATCTTGTAACCAACTCGCCAAATCTGAATTCCTTCTTTGTTCTCAGATTTAGCACCCACACCTTTAAGCAGCTCTCATTATTGCTGTAATTAGTGATGTCATTCATCAAGTTACAGAAAACAGGCCAATCTATATAACATATAGACAGTCTATATAACTCTACAGGATATCCTTACATGATACTCAAATGAAAATAAAGAAAAAAAATATTCTGGAAGTGTGTGTGCGTGTGAGGAGGTAGGAGTAAGAAGGCAATGAAGTGGGTCTGCAGATCCACAGGGACACCCATATTTACTTACAGCTAAACCCCTGAACACTTCCTGCAGAAACAGAAGCACCATGAATTTCACTTTCTTCACTCCTTTCCTTTAGGAAAGGATAAGGCTCAATAAGATAAGTAAGCTTGTAAACATGCCCTTCAAGTTCTTTCATCTTCAGTTCCACTTGGGAGGAAGTGTTCTTTGGTAGGATTTTTTTTGTTTTGTTTTTGAAAATATGCATTAGCCACAAGGTACACATTACATTTATGTTGCACACAACAAGATAATTACATACATAAGGATGTGGATGTATGTGTGTATAGATTTTAATAAAGTATTTTAAAAATACTTGCAGGGTATTAGAAGCTGAATTGGCTAACCATCCAAAAATAATATTACTTTTCATATCCACCAGTAAGTTGAAAATAATATAACTTAAAAAATAAATGTTACTTTAGTAGAGGGGAGGTAATCTGAAATCTGACTGCACTAAATTTCATGAACTATTTGATTATACTGATTTGGCTAATTAGCAAAATACCCCCAAAAACCAGTAATGACAAAAATGAAGTTGCAGATTCTGAACTGAATTTAATTGAAGTCAAGCTGTATCCTCAGTATATGTTCTCTGGTTTGCTTAGCTACAGTGGGACCTTTTCCAGTCAGGATGAATTGGAGATTGACAATACATTTCACTGTTTTGTTTCCATAAAAAACTGAGACTGCAGGTTTCAGACTAAATTAATTTTGATACACATCCCTGGGCTTCAAATAAGGACTAGCAGACCTGCAGGTATTTCCCCAGTGTCCGAGCCTGACAACTACCAACTCCCAGAACAGCTTCTGAAGTCAATGAATGGTGCTGCTTCTGGTCATTTAATTACTCCATTTGCCTCAAAGGAACAGACCCACATAACCCAGTGACTTAACTAACTTCACAGTATTACATATCACCAAAGAGACCCGACTTTAATTGGGTGAGATTTCAAAGCTGCTAAGATTGCTATTTATTTAAACAGTGGAGGAAGCATGGCTCTACTAGATAATATACTTAAACATAATGTAGTGCAAAAGCTTTTGACTATGATGGAAAAATTAGTAAAATATACTCCCACATATACTAACATATTAGGAAAAATGATAAAAAACATAGAACACAAACTAATTTTTTTTGAGGTGTGGAAAAAATGAAAAGCTAATTTCATCTATTTATTCATAATTAATTATTTTTTCAAGACATACCAGCATGGGTGTTAGAACAATACTTTTGGAACCGAGTAAGAATTTATCTGTATGCATGAACACATCAGTGAAGCTTGTAATTACAGATACAGTGTTTCTGTAGAAAACTTGGTGATGTATTAAGAATACCAATCTGAATACTGAAAGGAATAGAAGACATTTAAACAGACTATTATGCCTTACTTATTACAGGACAATTTCCAGTAATATCACTGCATTGCCTTTTATAACTACTGATACTGGTTATTTGCTAATGAGGACTTTCTTTTTCTTTTTTGAAAGTTTTGGTGTATTTCCCATTGCTTTGTGAAGCTTACTTACAGAAATTCACAGGAATTTAGGGTCAACTATTACTTGGTTTACAATTATTATAGCTTCTGACAAATTTAAACTTATCCACAAGCAGTCTGTAATCCAGTGTGTGGAAAAAGTTGACAGTGGGAAAAACAGCAGAAGTATTGTATCCATGGGGATATTTACTAGTTCCTGGTTCCCCTGTACTATTTCCATATTCTTTAGCCACTGTATACACACACAAATTGCACTTTTGCACAGTCAGAATGATAGGCAAGGAATATGGGAACAGTTACCATCTGGTATTGGAGGATGGCTGAATAAGCCCATTTTAGCTATGGAGTTTAGCATGCTTCATGGGACATGGTAGGGTCTGGTGTGTATTAATAAAAGTAGAAATTAAGCAGAAATTTTGGAAACTCAGTGGCACTTGATTAAACTCACTCACTGTGATGACACTTCTTTAGGATAAAAGTTAATATTTGGGACTGCTGAATCAGGAACTCAGGTTTGGACAGCTCAAGCTTATGAAAATAACTTCAGAGACTGAAAGGTGTGATGGTTTATTAATACTGATGCATTAGCAGGAATGATGGAAGGGAGCGTCATTAGCAAACAGATGATAAACAAAGGCCTCAAGTTTCTTCCATATGAAATTTCTTCCATATGAAATGGAAAAGTTGTAGAGGATGTATTCTGTCATCAATGCAGAAACTGCTTCTACCTCCTCCCCTCCACATCAAAAAGAAAACAGAGGAAATCCTACTAATTAGAAGGGGAAAAAAACAAGAGGAAGTTTACAAGAAATTTTATGCCTTTTTTTCTTAGTTGGGAAAGACAAGAAATGTAAAGGATGATTGACAGAACTGCCATTTGACTTATGACCACGAAGTTAGAGGTAACCTTAGTGTCAGTAGCTAAAATGAAAGTACCAAACTGGAGATGATTTCCCCCTTCCTCAAGTTTATCTTTGGTGTTTTAGAAGAAAGGGATGCAAGACAAAGTAACAGCTAGAAAAAAAAAAGAACATACAGACATGGCCACATAAAATACAGCTCTGCTAACAGTGTAGAGGAACCTATTCCAGATTTGAGAGAGGAGAATTAACAGAAAGAAGTATATTTTTATATATATATATATCTTCATATTTATTATTGATGTCTGTTGGAGGGGAAGAAACAACTAAACAACCCCCCAAGTTAGTGTGCACTTCTATAATTTGTAGACTCACTGTGAAAATCAATTATTATTTTTCCAGCTCTGAAGAACACAGGAGGTGTTTTTAAAATTGTTCTGGTTTAGAGCAGACTAAAAGGACTCTATTTTCAGAAATTTCAGTCTAAGGGGAACAGCCAAGCCAGTTTATTTTCCTAAAGAAAATTGTGAAATATATGAAAATTGTCCCCACAAACCAGTTTTTGTTGCTGAGGAAGTGGATGGTAAATACCAGCTTCACATATTGACCAGACTTTTTTTTTACCTAACCAGACATTTTTAGTCTAATTCTGGAAATTCACCTTCTGATATGTAACTTATGAAATGTAACAAAACTCTAACCTAACTGATTTCTATCAGGATCAAAGTCAAAAAACATGAGTTTAGTAATAACCACTTTTTCATAGACTTGTGAGGAAACGGAAATGCAGAATAGGCTTTTAGTAGGAAATACTTCAGGCCCACAAGAAATGAAGAATAAAGCTAGAGAGACAAATTGAAATCAAAATTACTAAGGAGAGGGAAGAGAAAGACTCCTCACAAGGGGATAGGGGCATAGGGGATGTTGCTTCAAGAACTGAAGACAAGGGAAGCAAAGACAGCAGAATAGTGTGAACTGATGCTTGATGGAGAAATGCTGATGCCTGGAAGTTTACTACTGTGAAGTTCACATATTCAGACCCATGATTCTAAGATGCAATTAGGCTGCATTTGAACACAGAACAACTCACAAATCATTTCATGTCCAACTGCACAAAATACTCCAGCTTTGATTGACTTACCTCCCATAATTTTAGATTGGCAGTTGATAAATTCTGGCTTCTTATCTGTAAGGTATCGCTGGCAAGTGTGATGTAGAACCTGAAAGAATGTGCATTTTTCTGAAGCTGTGCTTGCTACCCATTGGTCGAAAGCATTTTCAAATAGTAAATCAAATTCTGGGGAATCCTAGAAGAAAAAAAACACAAAACAAAACAAAAAACCAACACACTACTATTAGACCAGTCTTATAAATGAGTTGGAGAAAGATACAGAGCTTTTTTTTTTATTTTTTTAAGGTATTCTGTTCAAAAAAAGCAGAAATGTCATGGAACTCAAGACCATTCTGGGATTATTCTTCCTCTGTATATTTACTTCATGCAAGAAAGCCACTGACAGAAAGTATTCTTTTCTGGCGGGCATTTTTAATGAGGAATATTCATCTATGACAAAAATACCTGGAAATAAAAGTTGCAATCTCACAAGAAATCTTTGTTATCTATAGTTATACAGTTACTTGTGTCTTCTATACTACACAACAATTCTTGCCTCTCAGTACAAAAAAAAAATCTACTTTCACACTATATTATAGATGTGGTTCTGCTCTTGATCATCAAAGAAGGAAAACAAATAGCAAGGTCTAGTTATTGCATTTAATGTATTTAAAGTGTTACACAGATCTCCGGACAACACGAAGAAAAGAGTGCTCCCAGAACAAATCACAGACCAGCTCTATACAATGTATCAACTGCCAAAATAAATTTTGTCTAATAAAGTATTGCTATATATTTAGTAATATTTGCTAAATATCCTTTCACAATCTAATAAATGCTTTTTTGAACTGATGACATTAGGAATTCATTGAAAGAACATGTCTAAGCTTAAGAACTTGATCGACTTTCAGTCCCACAGTATTCCAAGTATTTGTTATTTACACAGCTGCATAGCAGATACTGGGCAAGAGCCTAAAACTCACATCCTTTATCTATTTATCATTGCTTTCATTTCCATTGTCCCCCTATCCAGAGAAAAATATAATTCTGCCCCCTACTCTTCACATAGCAGCATTCAGAGGGCTTTTTTCTTTTGTACAAAAGACTGTACTGGTTAGTAAAATAATTTGGTGTACCATTGTTAAAATGATTAGGTGTCTGATGAGAGCACAGCTTTGAACAAACTAAGGGAGTTAGGTCACAAACATGAACACAGTAAGTCACTTTGTGATCACATAGTATGAGCCACATTTCTAACTTCTAATTATGTGGTTTTACTACTGAAGATCCGTACTCAAAATCTTATTACATATTAGTACGACTTTGTCTTGAGACAGCTCAAGGCAGGCTGTATATTCCATATTAAATGAATAGTTCCAGAACTATTTTGTGGGAAGATTGTTGCTGCTTCTTTTTAATTTTGTGGCCAGGGTTTTTTTTCTGAATAGTGAAGGGGTGCCTGATGTACAAACCAGTTACAAAAGAGCTCAACTTCCCTTTTCAAGAACTGTTCAAACTCACCCGATTAGGGTCTATGCCATTGACCTGGCGAAGCTGCTCGAGCATCCATTGTGTTCTTCTGACAAAAGACGTAGAGCCTTCAAATTGCTTCACCTTTGTAATAGATGCTTGAGCTGGTTTCTTGTTTGTCACTGGATGTATGAAAGAAAAATAACACAAAACAACACATTTAATTGAAATGGGCTTAATGTTTCAGGGACATGCCATTTAGTTCATTGTATCAGTAGCTGTATTTTCTAAAGTGTCCCATGAAGTAAATACATATCACTGAATCTGTCAGTTAAAAGATTCCCTTTCCTGGATAACATACTGAAAAGAACATTCCTTGTTGTCAGTATGATAGGATGCCAAACAAGCATCATCCTCCTCAAAATTTTATATTTTTAGCCTTCATCAGCTTAAGCTGACAATACCCTGTAAAAACCACAACTAAACCTAAGGTCTTTCCATCTGTATTCTTACAGTCACCTTACTGTTCTTTTCCCCATTCTAATCAGCTAATGTTTCTCATACCCAGACTCTTAATTTCTTGCGTTTCTTGTAATTTTCTGCAAGAGGACATTAAATAAAAAAAATAAAAAAAAAAAAGAGGGGGAAAAAACCCAATAACCTAAACCACATCGTCATGTGAGTATAAATCCAATTAGATACCTTTTTTTAAAAAAAAAAAGTTACTTTACTCTTCACTACAAGTCACACATGGGTCAGACCCTTTTAACACCAACATCTATGATATTCAGACCTCAATTTCCAGTCAACGGATGTTAAGCATATGTACTAACTGCTTTTAGAAAGTAAACCCATCAACTCAGGCAACAGTCCGTAAAAATATATATTTTTAAGAATTATGTAACCAAAGATTGCTAAACCCACCCAAAAATATAAAGTAACACTAAGAAAGACCAAAAATAAGAATGATCGTACTTATGGGAAACAAAATATATCTTAAAGATACTATGAAGTTAGTTATGTAAGACTGTTCTGATTTTGGAATACAAACAAACAAATGACCCCAAAAGACTAAAACCCCACTTTGATTAGTGCGTCCTTAACTAAGAATCAGGTTTTCAAAGAGTACATTAAATCTAACTTTTCAACAGCAGGAAAACTGGCTTCCTGTATTAAGACTTTTTCTCTAAACAAAAATTTTCTTTAACTTTAAACATCCATGGAAGTTTTATAAACAGTTCCAGGCACTTTCTATAGTCATACTCTGTACTTTATTTACATGTTATTTAACTGTTGCTATATGTGAAATCGCTTTCAAACACATTTCTGCTTTCTATTCTACAAATTTATTTCTTCATAATCTGAAGCTGGTGTGTCATCTATTTTTCTCCTTAAACTCTTTGTTTCAAAAAAAACCAAACCCCTTTTATCCTCCCAAAAGAGTATTGTTAGAAAAGTTACTTTTCTTGACTTTTAAATGTTAGCAGTTAGAGAATGATTTTTTTTTTCAATAATTGAGACTTGCATAATAAGATTGTTTATTTCTGTGCACCTCCTTTACCCAAATAATCAGGAAAACTAACAGTCTGAACTCTCTAAAACACTCTGAAGATGCATGTTGCATGCACTTCTGCACTCAGGGACACAGATATACAGTAAATAAACACTGATGCCATACCTCATCATTCCATAAAGATTAAGAGTTAATATTGTTTTTTAGGATGAAAATATACCAGTGCACAGATCACTGTCTTGGTATTTTGAAATACATTGGCAAATGCATATTGATATAAAAAGTTATTTTCCTATCCCAGATTGACATATTTTCAGTTCAGGGTCTCTGCAAGGGGGGGAGTCCAAGGACCCTTATGAGAGCTTAATTTGATAAAAACAAAATTAATTTCCAATGAAACTTTAGTTGGTAAAAAAAAGCAATAAATCAGATACTAACATCCCACATAGAAGATAATTGGTTTTAAGAAATTACTTTGAACTAGAAAGTATAGTTGGATTCAACTTATTCATCAGAATACCGATAAGAACGTAATAAACAGATTTGCAGAAGTCTCTTCTTCAGCAGTTGGAGCACTAAGAACCACATTAGTGCTGTTTATGATTCAGAACTGCATGTCAAATAGTACAGAAGAGAGAAAAATCAATGGAGTATCAGAGATTTAGTAGCAAGACTAGATAGACCAGCTACTGAAATGCAAAGACCAGATATTACTAACAAGTGATATTAATATCAAAGATACATTAATTGCTCAATGGCCTATGCATCCAAGCCCAAGAAAATTAATAAAGCCAAGGTGACAACCATCTATACTTACATAACTATACAGGTTCTGTTTTTACTGCAAGTTTACACACCACTGACTGGAAAACATTCAAAATTACATGACCAGAACACAAATTTATGTTCCTACCTTCCCTAAATTGACCTTTTCTAATATTTACTCATGCCTTTTTTGTTAACTCCAGTGATCACTTTTGCAGGCTCTACAGCATTTACCAATTTTTATTTATTTTCTACAAAGAAGTACTTACAGACTATTTAACAGTTGCTCAAGTTCTACAGTCTGTGCATTATTCCCTTCCCAGCAAAGCAGGTAATAATCTACTGCTGAATGATCCATGTATGAAAAAGAACATACTGTGCATATTATATATAAGCCACGTATAGAATTAATGCTTGTAGCACTGCAAAACGAAGTGTTCAAAATAAGGAAGCATTAGAACAATTAGGTGATCAAACAGTATACTTTTCTTCCCTCAGAATCTTGTAGATAATCAGTTATGAGATATATAACCTCAAACTTTAATACAGCAAACTTCTAACTGCTCTGAAGGCTTCTGCAGGACATACATTCTAGTGCTCTTGAAAACAGTGGTCATTCTGTCTTTCAAGGTCAAAATATCAAATTTTACAGATACAACAGTTAAAGATTAAATGTCTAATATCCACATGTCAACATCTCCATAAATCATTTGGCTGATTTGAGATACTCAAAATCTAATTCTCCGAACTTCTCGTTTGGCACTTTTAATAATAAATGAACAGCAGCTTTGTCTTCAGCTGGAGCCATCACTGCTCTGTACTTCACCACATGAAGTGCCTAAACTATGGCAACTCTTAAAAATGCCTATTAGGGATCAACTATAAAAAGGTCTTGATTAGATGACTGTTTCTGTATCATCCACCACACAGTAACTCTGAGAGGCACCAAGAGGGCCCTTTTACAGAAGGCCTTACAAAGATCTTGGCTATCTCCATTGGCCTTTAGAAAGAGTCTGAAAGCTTTAAACCACTGCACTATGACCTTCTGTTTATTTTATCACATTTGAAATCCATATCTGTCCTTGAAGTCTTGATTCAGGATATCCGTATTTGGTTTGGATGTTCTTTAAAACTGAATGTGTGTATTTAATAACTCAAACTCTAGGTAATTAGGAAACACAACGAATGTCTTCAATGCCTCAAAATTTCTAGTCATACTGCAGTACTGAATGACTGAAATAACCACTGAAGGGAGAAATTATAAAGTACAAAGCCTTGAAGCAGGCAGTGACTACTACAACTGGTCATATTATAACAAGACTCTTTTGTTTCATCTGGCTACTGCACAGATTAATAAATTAAGCAGCCTTAATTCTTAACTTTTATTGCTGTTGCATCACTAGCTCTTGAGGGAGGAGGGGTGGGGGGGAAGTGCAAATGAAATAAGATCAGTCAAAAAGTTATTTTTGTCTATGAAAGTGGCAGACTGAGACTTACTTCCAAGTGGGCCTGCAGAAATACTGTCTGTGTCATTCAGTCCAAAACTATTCATCAATTTAATGTTAGATAGGCATAATCTACCTGTATGTCAACTCCTGCACAGTGGATACTCATCTGTCAACTCACAAATAACCAAAGATGCAAAGTTTATCAAACTGTCTGTTAATAATTTATGATGGAAAAAAGTCTTCAGAATAGACTCAAGACAGTCTAAAGTCTGTTATGAAAGTACCTATTTGATGAAGAGAAAAACAGAACTCAATACCATGGCAGTGTGATGTGATTTCATGGCCACTGTATCTAGAATTTAATCATTCCTACCTTCTTGTGAAATGATACCCTAAAGCAAAATTCTTCTTTTGACAGTCAAAATAAATCTAAACACTGCCAGGAGTTTCCTAAACAGTTTCTGTCTCAGAATAAAAAGAGCAGATTTAAAAGCAGCAGCACATATTAAGTAGAAATATTTAAGATCCAATATACAATTATTAGGAAATTAATAGAACTATCTATTACTACTTGCAGTAGAAATGTATTTTTCTCCAAGCTAGTTCTTAAGGAAAAAAAATAAAACTAGGTTACAAACAGCCTGCGATATAGATATTTACTCTATACCTTTCAGGTTTCCAGAGTTACATATTGAAAAGCTGGTTTCTGCCTCCAGACTTTTTTCTCTTCATGCAATTATATTTAATTCTCTTTTGGCAAATCCCTTCACGCCCAGCCACGAAGCAAACAACTATTTCTTAAACTTGCAAAAAGCTCATTGACTAAAATTCTAACAGTCACATACACAATTCTAGTAAGCTACAGTGACCAGTTCGGCTGATGAACTGCAGCTTCTGACTGATGAAAAAAAAAAAATAGTGACAGTTTCTTTGTCCTATTACTACTCAATTCTACAACACTTTTGAGTTGTATTCAGAGGACAAGCATGGGTAATGTGTGGAAATGCCTCAGAAGTTTGAGGAAGATTTTTTTCTTGTAAAGGTCATAAAACACAGAGGCTCAGCAAGAAGACAACATCCATAGGATATATACAAGGGCTGACTCATTTGATAATCTCACCTAAATCATTCCAAAGCAGAAGTCAAGAAAAGATTTTTCTCTATTCCTCTGACACAAGGAGGTCCTCCTCCTGTCACAACAACCACTTTATAATAGTCTTCCTCCATATTTCAAATTCTTACTCTCCCTGTTTTCTTCCCCAAGTGAGGAAATGAGGACTAGGCAGGGGAAAGGATACCAAATAACACATCATCAACCTTTATCATCATTCAAGTTCTGCAATGCTCCCAGGTAGTTTGAGCTACTACTGCTCAGGCTACATGGTCCTATAAGTAAAGTATGGTCCCATCAAGCAACTTTTAGAATTTCCCGAAACAACTTTCCAATAATCAGACAAATGAAGCTGAGGATTACATAAAATGGAGCATTCTGACTGAGATATGAAAGAATAAACCAGATACATGGAACTGTCTTAGTATACCATGTGGATTTCAGGAAAACTACTTGCAGTCTGCTTCACATGAGAGTTGTGAGCTTTACTGTCTATCAGCTTCAGCTTTGAGTTTGAACATAAACACTCATAATGTTTCACGTTTTCTCTGTGCAGTTTCAACTAAACACTGATTTAATGTGGACTCTACATTACTTCCAGAACTTTGAGCCTTTCCACGGTGGTGATCCAACTGCTACCTCCTGCAATCTTCACACCTGCCATGATTCTTGGACCTCAGGTATCTGTAATACAGAGAGAATCTCTAAAAAGACAGTGCTACTAAGACCCCAGATTTATGTTGCCACCTGGATTAATTTTAGATCCAGAAAGAAAGTGATGTGTTTGCAGTAGAAGACAGTGAGTCTCACTGAAAAATAAACAAGAGCTGCTAAAACTGGGACAGGTTTAAATTCCCACCTGCTGGTCAAAGTTTGCCAAGTGTCAAAATGTCTGATGAGTTGAAGCTTGAATTCTCAGCACTGCATTTCCAGCTTTTTTTCCCCCTTATTACCTCTTTCCTTCATTTGACAATGCTGCTTTCTCACCATCTGGGCTGTAAGGAGCTGAAAGAAGGGAGAAGCTGCACAGTTCCCACTTTCTCCACTTGCCAAATGGGATAAGACGTTTAACCAAAAATTGTTTCCTTTTGTTTCTTTAGGCACAGTGTAATGTTTTGACATCTAATTGGAAAATAAGAAGTGAAGCTTTCAGATACAACAGAGGCAAACTACTTGTAGTTCTAAATGCATATACTATTTTTCCTAGAGCCCTTTCCAATGAACATTTTACAGGCTTTGTCTACTGAAATCAGCATCTACTGCATCACTGTATGTAACAAGTTGCTGCCCTCACTGTCACTGTTTTACAGATAAAAATGTATGAAGGACCTATCTCTTATTTAAGGTTTATTAACACATTGTTCAAAATAAAATTTTGCTTAAGTAATATTTCATCTTTCTACATACCAGTTATCTTTATTTGCTGAAAAGTACAACAAAAATTAAATATTTTTAAAAATCTGGAAATTCAGACTAAGGTATGTGGTATCTTCCCAACATGAAAGACAAGACAGAACAATTTTCTGGTGCCTTTGAATAAAAGAAAAAAAATCTTTTAAAAACTTTTTTTCTTTTAAAAAAAGAAACAACCCAAAAAACTTTTTTTTTTCATGTGTAAGACACCATAACTGCTATAAGCTTGAAATGAGAGTTTGTATGTTTTCCAAAAACACCAAGTGCGTTAATAACAAACTGCTGCTTATAGGCAGAGCCCCTGGCCATTCAGTTTTGCACCTAGTTTTCCATTATATTTACTTTTCACAGAACTGTGTAAATACATGTACTTAATAATAGTTTTTATGCTTATTCAAACACTTTAAGCCCCCATTATACCATATATATTACAGCCCTTACAGTTTCTCAATAGACTAATTTTTCATTCCTATCAAATTTTTAAAGCTAGAAAGATAGCAGCATTGCAGTTATCAATTAACAGCTTGCTTAAATTACTTTTCATGTACCACAGAAATGTATTTTAAGGTATTGATAGCAAAACAACTGTTTTTCATGTTGGAAAAGTTATATAGACAGAGGCAGTTAACAGTGGAAAGAATGGCTGGCTTCATTCTACAGCCAGAGAGAAAGCTTCTGCTTAACTGCAAATATTTGGAAAGGAATCTTATTAAACACATATTCACTTCCAGAATGATGACTGAACTTCCAGGTTTTGTTGGAGTTGCCTTTTACTATTATTCCATATCACAAAGCAGCCAACTTTCAAATTTTTCCCACCTCCTTTTTCCTGAATAGTCAGCTGCGTTTGTAGAGTCTTGAGATATCTCCAGTCAAATATAGCAAATTTGAGTTAAATTTAGTTAAAACCTAATTGAGAAGATAGGATGGTGCTCTGACAGATCTACCAAGGCACTGTTACTGCAGAGGAAGGTAACAGATATTCCAGCCAGGTCCTAGGGAAGAGGGATGACTTCCTCAAACCCAGGAAATGAAGTCTTCATCAGTGACCTCTAAAATACTGCAAAGCTCCTGGTGATCCTGATATAGAGCATTTCACATTAGTAGTTCACCTTGTGCTGGGATGGTAGAGCTTCACCTCTTAACTGGAAGGTGATGGAGAACTCCAGCCCACCACAGCATGTGACATTCTGTATTAGTTTGGATGAGCTACAGCCTCAATCTTCTTTGCTCTTTTTTCCTTAAAAGGAAGGAAGCATCCTACACAGACTTTGCTAAACAGGATACTTTAAATAGCCTTGTAAGCATTTACACACAGTTCAGAAAATCCCATTTCAATCTAGCTCAGAAATCAAGGCTCAAGGTAGAGACCACAGTGATTATCTATGTGGGTAGCTTGAGATACTCCTTTTATCACAGTCTGGTCACCTCAGTACCTGCAACTGTGGATAACCAGTTAAAGTCAATACCAAGAAAGTGCTTCTAAACTTAGTGAGTGAACTTGGCATAATTCCAATACAAGATAACAGATGTGCTCTTGCATGCAGACAGCACACTAGAAATTACCTCATGAGGCTGAAAACAATGTTTGAATTTCACAGCAAGTGCCCTGAGGGCCAGTAAAATAATCTGGAAAAATTAAAGTTTGAATTTGTTCCTTAGTAACTCACACAAAAATACAATATTAAGAAACAGATCTTCAGTTCTAAATTTGATTAGATAACCCAACAGGCTTTAGGTTCTGGAAGAAACTGGCCAATGATTTAAGATGCTACAGTCTATAAGAGGGCCCTGTTACAACAGTGTAGAGTGTTTCCTGGAGCTTTTAAAGTTACTTACACCACCACTGCACCTGAATGTATTTAACTGGAAATGCCTGTGGCCATGTGTACAAAGGTAAGGTTGAAGATTTAAAGTGCACAGCACCAGCTGTTCTTCCCCACCAGCTCTTTTTTTCAGTTTGTATTCTTCTGCATTTGAAGGAGGCCTATAGATTTGTGCGTGTTCTCTTCTTTAATTGTAACTCAATTAAATGAAATTTGGCTTCAGATTTAATATCTCAGCTGTGAAGCTGTGAAAACCTAACCTAAATGTGTCCCTGGTTATTACTTAACACATGACATTTCAAACCAAAGAAAACCTTGGAAACAGGTTAAAGGTATAATTGATGACTCATGCTTAATGAGAAAAATAGAAACCCTACAGACTTAGAAATGTCTCCAAAAAACAGAATCTAGAAATAACTCTTACACATTTAAAATAGGAGTTCCTTTTAATGATTTACTGTGCTAATGTTGCATTAAATTTTAATTTGCAGTAACATTTTACTGCTTATAGTAGCTCTTCCTTTGTGAAAATTTTTGTTCTGAAAATTACTGAAAAATAATCTAAATTGCCAGTGTTAAAAAAGGGCTTTTCTTCATTAATTTATTTTAAGAGAACAAAAAATGAGAGACTGAACCTCCAAATGCCAACAATAAAAGCTACTACAGACACTCCAATATCACTCTACCAAGTATCAATTATCAAGTCACAAATTCCCCAAAAAGTTTCATTTATATTTTAAGTTAAATAGAAACCCAAAGAACTTATTAAAAACATGCAGTCAGAACTTGCAAAAAGTTATTTTTATCCTGTATATTAGTGATCACCATTCAATTTAAGACAAATAGGAGGCATTCAGTAATATAGCACCCAAGTGCTATAGCACACACTTCTTTCAGAAGCCAGAGAAGACTTTGATAACATCTAGCAGATTTTACTGATTTATCTTGTTTTCTAAAAGGTGAAAAACAATGACTCTCTCTCCCTCCTCCAATAAGATACAACTGCAACATTCCTTCTCCTTCACAGGGCAAGAAATTAGCCACTATTTTCACTTCCTATATGTAGACTAAAATACAAGATCTTGGTTTTCTTAAGAGGTTGAATGGTGGAATTGGAAAATAATTAGTGAAGTGACCACCTCAAGAACTACATAAGAAGACATCAACATCCATGTTTTATGAACCGAGTTGGCCTTTTAGAGGGTTAGTAGTCATCCATACTTAGACCCTACTGAGCTTATGACTCAGGTCCTCTCAGTGAAAACTACATAAGGGACAGGGAATGAATACTAATGCCTGCTTTGAAATGCAGCACTGAATTAGCTTTTGAATACTATCTCACCTCAACTCAGTCTAGCTGTGGCATACCCCTTCATGGAAAAACAGAAAAAGACAAAACCTCTTCCTCAGAAAAGGATAAAATGCACCACGACTGTTACATATCTAGCACATGCATCTGCTTTACAAAACAAAAGAAATCCAACCCAAAACATGAAAACACCCACCAAATAAAACCATGTCTGTTCAAAGTACTATTGCTTGATTTTTTTATTTTTTTTTTCCTTAAGCCATCAGAACACTAGGATTTTATCTGTCCAGATAGATAATTATGAATTCTTTGTCTGGAGGGGTGTATTTTGCATGACTGAATTGTGTCAATTTCCTACCAGAAAACAGTGAAAAGTATAAATGAATTCACAGCACACAAAGGATAAGGTAAGGGAAACACAGAGAGGAATGAGTATTTTCTTTAAAGCAAGACCTAGTGTTCCTGCACACAGTATACTAAAAATCAGCCCGAGGAGACAACAAATTACTTTCTTGGGCAAACTGTGTGTATTGAATATCACATTTATGTTTATAGTCAAAGTAAAACCAAATGGAAGAAAAAAAATGTTTCTCAGATCCTGATTTCACCTACCTTTAAAGATTAAAACTAAAGATAATTTGAATCGGATAAATTCAACTGTTTGAAAGATCTTGAAAAGAGAGAGTAGGGGGGGAACAAACAAAAAGAACAAGCATGAAACAAGAAGAAAGTATAGTGAGTAAGATTCTTGATTTCTGTGATCTATCTTGCAGTAGGACATGTCAGCAGGTGTGCCCCCTCAGCTTTCAGTCACACTGTGACTGTTCGTACAAGAGCTACAATAAAGTGGAGCTCCCTGCTGTCTTGGTGGGCAGTCATACAGAGGACATTCCTACTACTGCAATCACACATATGGGGCGGGAGTATAGTATCTGGAGGACAAATTATTTCCCAAACCAGGAGAAATATAGTAGGATCACTATAAACTAAAAAAAGTTAAAAAAAAAAATGCTGTAAAAGCCCCGATGATCTGCATTTCACTGTCATCTTACACAAAAGCAGTGTCTGGACACAGAGAGAACTGATACTGTAAGCACAGCTTTAACACCTTGTAGATTTGTTCCTACTGTTGTCAACTATATTCACTGCACAATGCAATGCAGGGGATTTATTGTGAAATGGATTAACTGCTCATTACATTACATTAAAACCAAAGTTAATTCAGGGCTAACAGATATTTCCAAACTCAATCTTCAGGGAAAAAGATGGCCACTGATATTAGTGATAGCCTTTGGAAGCAACCAGCACGTTCATAAAGAGAGCCAACATAAATCTAGTATTTTCCTCTTCCCCCATGAAGTGAGGTTTATTTTTTGTTTCGATTTGTTTTTCCTAATTCCATTATAAAGCTTTGAAGAAGCTCCTGTTGTACACAGCACTCAGGTTCCCCAAACAGTCGTGATTTCATGACAGACTGGAATTGCTTTTTATAAACAGGCTGGAGTTTCTCCACTGCCACCTGCTCATTTGTACAGCTCAGAATCACAGAACTGAAACAGACCTCTCAAGGTCATATCATCAAATCCCTGCTCAAAGTAGGGTAAACATTAACATGCAGTGAGGTTGCTGAATGGCAAGGTATAGTAAATAAAATGTGTAACTTCACTTTTCCAACAGAGATTTTGTTTTCTTTTTTCTTTTTTTTTTTTTTCCTTTTAACCGATTGGGAATTCCTCAATTTGTCACCTTTGCCTCCTAGTTTTCTACTGTACAAATCTAACAAGAATCTAGTTCTATCTTCTCTAGAACCATGAAACACTTAGGGAATGGAAGGCCTCAAGGACTTTTCCCTCTACATCTTCATCTTCTTTTTTCCCTTTTTCTAAACAAAACCAGTTTTCTCAGTCTCTCCTCCTGTCATATGCTTACAGCTTCCTAAATACCTTAGCTGACTTGTGCTAGACTCTGAAATTTAGCAGCATGTGCCTTACGCTAGGAGGCTGAAAACAGGTCTCCAGATGCAGTCCCATATGCCCAGCAGAGGAGACTAATCACTCCTGCTGATCTGCAGGCTACACTCCTGCTAGAGCTCAACACGCAGTTCAACTTTCCTGCTGCAAGGCATTCACTGACCTCATCCAACCTGTCTTTCCCATGAGGCTGCTCCTGACTCAGCCAACCAGCCCCCAGCATGAGTAGTGGATTTTTCCAGCCCAGGTGCAGGACTTCATGTTTGTCTTGGTTGAACATCATGAAGGTCCTGTCATCCCATTCCCCCATCTAAAGCCAGATTACTATAAGTCTCATCTCCACCCCCTGCATACCAAGTACTCTGTTCCAGTTCAGTATCACTCACAAATCTGAGGGAAGTAGAGCACATCCCATTGTCCTGGTCCTAAACAAGGACATGAACTAGGATTGGCTCCAGGACCAGCCTCAGCATCATGCCACCAGCAGCTGGCCAGTTAGGACTCTGAACCACTGAGGAGATACAGATACACCTTTGAGCCCTGTGGTCCTTTCCCTCACCTCACAGTCCACCTATCCAATCCAAATTACCTTATTTTTTTACCTTATATCTATTTAGGATAGAAAGGCAGAACACTGAAGACTGTCCTACACTTTTATATGACTACAATCCCATGTGATAACTGAGTGATGCTACATTTACTTAAGGATTTATAAATTCCATTACAAGCACCAGTACATAGATTTACTGTTGTAATACAAAACTGAGAGCTATAAATCGTCTGGGTTTTGATGTCAGTTTTGTATAATTATTTATACATATTTTTACCCTCACCAATATTCCACTTCAGCCCTACTTAACTATTGAAGGCTCAGAGTTTATCATTTAAAATCAGAACAATTATATAATGCCAAACATAGTGTCTAAGGGCCAAGCACTGAACAGGTTTGCAAATGAAATTTGATTTGCAAATTTCAATTTAAGTAATGTTTACAGAAGCTGATAGTGAAAGCTTAAACTGACTCTGAAAATACACAGAAATGACACACCTATTACTGAGAAACAATTCTATTACTCCATGTACTTGTTGTTAGCATTTTCTTCTCATCAAATTCTATGTTCTTAACATTTATGCCACAGTTGTTTATAGTGTGCTTACTACTCTGTAAAAACTGCAAGCACTTTAAAGTGAGGAGATTAAGTAAAAGAAAAGACCCACAATATTTCTACCATAACACCCATTCTTCCCCTTCTCCTCATTCAAATTTAAATCTGTATCAAGAAACAGAAGATTCTCTAAACGCAAAGACTAAGAAATGGAATTTTAAAATAAAACTAAGCAATTCCTTTTATTTTTTTTTCCATGAAATGTTCAAGTTACATGCATTTTAAATTTTATTTGTATTTGCCTTTTAAAACTTTTTTGTCTTGGTTGTGATTTTTCAGAGCTTCTTTTTTATTCTCTTCTTTATGTATCTCTAAACCAGACGATTCCCATCCTGAAAGCTCCTATCTCTAATGTAGTACTGTGTGGATAATAAAGCATTTGCTTGACTCTCCTGCTCTCTAATACACAATACAAATATATTCTATTATAGTAAGCCTTATTGCTTGCAAATTTGCTGTTAATAGCTTCTTCCCACTGCATAGTTTAGAGCCAAAAATCACCATGAATGTTGGCTTGTCGGCTGCCTAGTCTACAATGGCTCTTCTGTAATTACCTTTTAGAGTCATCCATAAATATTCATTGATAAAACCAGCTAAATGGTGCAGAAAAAACAACCTAAATATATCTGCTGTCCTTACTATAAATTGCTTAGTTTAAGTATATCAACATGTTTCTCAAGGGCTTGAAAATACATTGAAATTTGTTATTTAGTGTGTGAACAGAATGGCTTTGAACTTGAACTACAATAGTGCCAGTAATAACTCCATAGCTTTGTCAGTTTACTTAAGCCTTTACCATATCTGAAATAAAATTCTTTCAAAGCTTGCTGAAAGTCTTAAATAGTCTTAGATAGTAACACCAAAGGTTAGCCATGTTCGCCTCAAAAGACAATAGTTTCTTTTTTCTTTTTAAATTAAAAGGTCTAATAAACAATTATTTTATAAAAAATATAATAAAAATACAGTTGCATGTGTTAAATTATTAATAGCTGTATCCTGACTGACACATTCACAAAGCCAATCAATGTCACTGCAACATGTGCACTTCTATTCAACTTTGGTAATTCATAAAGTAATTTCTGCATATTGACGAAAAATTGTACACTTCACTAAGATATTATCATAAAAAAATAAGTTAGCAAGGAGCTAGAAAATATATTAGTGAGTATATTGACACATTAGCCCTTTCTTTATGTTCGCTCTTCAAGTGCTCATTGTTAGCCAAAGAAATTGTGACTAGATGCATCAGTATTGATGGTACAGACTAACCAGGAATAGACAAACTCACTCTTCCTTACAGAGAAGCACTGATTAAGCTATTCAATCAAAACCCACTACAGAATGAAATATAAGCCTTTTGAATTTTATGCTTCTTTGCAAGTTACCAAATGCTTACTTGACTTTGAGGGAAAACAACAACAAAAAAATACTGTGAGAATTATTTCTCAACTGCCTTCTGTGAAATCCATAAAGGACCAAAATGGCTAAAGTGAGATGCTGAACAGTAAAAAGAATATTGTAGAAGTCTAAAGCACACTGGCATAAACAAGTGAAAGTCTCTTTCACGTCAAGTGAAAGGTTATTTACTTTGCTGGGCTCAGCTTTGCGCAGTTCTAGGAAGTGAGGCTGTGAAATTCAGCAGCCCATATAACACTGTACAAACTACACGTTTGTATTATATACCACTACTGTCTGCACAGTTCAGACTTGTAACACTTCCCTCTCCTATCAGAGCCTTGTGACAACAGCATGACAACCTCCTTAAATCAAGATAAAAGGAGAACATGACAAGAAGCTTTGGAACAATCTATTTTCAGTTAACTGTTCTCTGTCAGGCCATTTCACAACCAGCCATCCCCAGCTATCAAAAGATAACTATATCAGAGCTCCACATCTCTGGCTGATGTTTCAGGCAGAAAACAGTTCCAAGCCACTACCATACATGTGGCCTAAGTCTAGTATTTGATGCTTGTATAAACTGAGGAAGACTTCAACCATGCAGCTTAAAAATGTGTCCTGTTTCAGTAATAACTAACTGCTTTGATTTGCTCAGCCTGGAAGAACTCACTACATGATATTAAGACCTGTTTTATTATTGTAGTTTACAATTTGTATTTGGTTCTCTAATGCTGGTAATCAATTTTTGTACAAAAAAGCTCTAAATAATTAATCACTTAAAGGTTTTGCTTCCTCTGCAAACATTTTGAGGAGACGGAGATAATTCAGAGCAAATCAAACATGGTAGATGTACATGTGTCTGCTATTTGTCTGTCCTCTACCCACCAAGGAGGTACAGTGTGCCTCCATACTTCTCCTTCTGGAAGAAAAATCAGACATACAATTTTTTTCATTTCAAATGAATTCAATAAGTTAGAGAGAACCGTTGGTAAAGAATTTCCATTATAGAGGGTGGAACACAGCAGTGAAAAAATTTACAATATTAGATTTCACAGATCAGTCCCTGCAAAAACAAATCCTACTCAATAAACCTTTATTTTACATAATAGAACCTTATTGGGTAAATAAGGTTAAATTTCAGAATAGGGTTATAACCTGGAAACGTAACTGAAATGTAGAAAAGTGTCTGAAATAAAAATGCAAATACTTGGGTAGTTGAAGTTCTCTGAACCACACAGGGCTTGCTTCACACTAAAGATTCACTTTCACAACTTCAAAGAATTTACAACAGCATATTGTCCACAGCTACCAGAATTTCTGTAGGTCTGACCCTGCCTCCCACAGAAACTAAGTCAGAAGTTTCCCAAGCCTTTGTAAAACATTAAAAAAGAAAAGAAAAAAGTAGCAATAAAGCCTTTGCATTATTTATGCCGTGTCAGAGGGAAGTTTAAGATAAAGTACTACAGCCAAAGTCTCCTAGAGATTCAAGTTTTAAAACTTTACCAATATTCAATAGCTTAATTATGTAAGTACACATTAATAGAAGCAGTGATACATCATCTTTTTAAAAGGTGGAGGGGGTGAGGTGGTGGGTGAAGGAATGAGGGGAAAAAAAACCAACAAAACTAAAACTAACAAACAATCCCACCCTACAGGCTCTCATTATGAAAAATGTTTCACTGCTGCACAGATGCCCATTTCTATTACCTTTTCCATCTAGTAATTATTCCTAGGTTATAAATCTGTTGTTAACAGTACCATTCCAGTTCCTTTGTTGGCTTAGAACAAGCATTCCAACGCTAGGTTGTCTTACTAATCTCGTTATTTTGCTTCCCTCCTGAAATAAGAGATCAAGACACCTTGCTTTAAGGTGTTTAATCCCTTCTTCCATCTTTTAACATGATCATTCGAGAAATCAAAAGAGTTAATAATAAAATTATGCCTTAAAAATCATTGCAGCATTCCTGTTTTGAGTTCTCCCTTACCCATCACTGGCTTTTTTAAGAAGCAACAACTGTTCTTTCAATGCCCAGTTTCTGTTCATGAAACAATAAATGGGACATTGGAATATCTGGTAACCACTGGGATACAGTAACTAGTAGCTATGATCTGACCTGCTTAACTACTGCAACAGCTGCTTGTAACATTTGCTGGCAAAATCTCCCTGGAAACACTGGAGGGAGGCAACCAATGAATCTTCCTGTCTTTCTCCCAGCCTCGAGAATACTGACATGGTTTGCTCTTAGATGAACATCAGCTGGTTTAACCGTTATTATGCAGACACATGTGCACCCCAGTTCCAGGTTTCCACAGACCTGTAGAGAATATGCTGTTTGAAACTAAAAGAAATAAGCACTATCCTAGAAAATCTATACTACATAGAGACTTATTTTTTATCTTATTTTATCTATACTACAAGTACTTATTTTTTTGGCACTGCTGGAAGCACAAGGATATGTCCCTATTAGCATGTCAGGACAGGAACTGATGGTAATGTGGCCTTCAAAAGGCTCTTCAGAGTCAATTTAGCCTTGTCAGAGATTTACTGAATGTGGTATAATTGCAAAGACTGCCAAGACAAGAAGCTCAATGCAATGCATAATAGTTACACAAACTACATAAGGGAAAGAAAGAAAAATCATTCGCTTTGAAATGATGCAAGAACTAAAATTACAGAGGAAGGGAGCAGCCCTATCCCATTTGAAGGGTTTTATCTTAATCTCTCACCTTTCCTAGTCAAATTCAACAGCATGAAGCATAACAAGAAGTACAGTCCTGACGAACAAACTGGTTACTAATGCTTAAAGATAACTGGACAGTACTGTGGGAATAGTAAGGCCTCTTGGTTTTAACTACATTTTAAAGGAACATTTGATTCAGTTTTATTTTATATGTCAAGTTAGGCCAGACCATTCCCAGATTAATAGGTATCGAATATGACCAGAAAGACTATAAGAAAATAACTAGGATCAGATACTTTAAAACAAGTAACTGAACACCATCAGTTTCTTTTAAGGAGAGCTGAAATTCAACTTCAGCCAAATAACATTTCACAGCTACATCACCCACACACATTAGGCATTGAAAGAGTGATCTAAAAAAAGGGGCAGAAACTTTTCCACCCTTCTGTGTTTGTCAAACTGTCCAGACATAACAGCTGTTAATTTCATTTCAGAGACCTTGCAGAAAGGTCAGCTTAAAGGTCTTCTATTACTGCACAGATACATTGCTTTCTTTCCTACCCATAGAGCACAAGCACATCATACTTCCATAAAAACAGAGGAAAAGGAATGCCATCTGATGCTGTACTTTTGCTTAGGAGGGAAGTAATTCTTTACTGATATCCCACAAGGATTAGGATATGACAGGAAACTTAGTAATGCCATATGTTCTTCCCAACTCATCCGATACTGCCAATCGGGAACAACATTTCTCCTAAGAAAGATAGAGATATTAAGTAGATACTTTTGGAATAATTTTTGTTAATTCATTGCAACACATAAGGTCAGTTTGGGTCAGTTGTCCTGGTTGTGACCCCTCCCAAGACCTCGTCCACCCCATCCCACTGCGGGGGAATGTTGAAAACACAGCCTCAGTGCTGTGCGAGCCCTGCCCAGCAGCAGCCACAACACAGGTTTGTTATCAGCACCTTTCCAGCTCTCAGGGAAAAGCACAGCACTGGGAGGGCTGCTGTGATGGAACACGAACTTCAACTCAGTCACACCCAATACAAGTACCAAACATGAGTTGCTGTGCAGGGACAGCACAGGCTACAGTACCTCTACAGCTTAAATCAGGTACTGCTGCCAACTACCTCCTCCCATTGCCTTGGCTTTCACTATGTCCCATGCTGTGCCTTTCATAGTCAGAGAAAAAAAATCAGACTACAAACTGAGGAGGCTGAGAAAGAACACAGGAAAAGAAAAACATTTTTTAGTTGAATCAGTTCCAGACCTCAGGCAGTATACAACCACGTGAACGGGGAGAGGGAGAGAACGGCAACTCCCTGAACAGACACTAAAACATTAAGAGAAAAGACATGCTGAATGACCTGCTTTGCAGACTCTCTTCAGAACTGTGGGGTTTGACTTTTGTTTTGTATAAGTTTAGGCATTTCTTTGTTGGTTTTTGGTTGGTTGGTTTTTGTTTGTTTTGTGTGTGTGTGTGTCTTTCTGCAGTGTTTTGGTTTTTTTTTTTTGATTTTTTTTCTTCCATTCTGCCATATCCCCCAGTACATCAGAAGCCAATTCCTGGTTTTCATGACTTGGACTGTATCAGTCTCCCATTACACTGGATAAAAGCTGACTAAATACCAATTCAACCTCAATTTCTGGGCACTACTCTATGACCTATGCTGCAGGAGAGGTGTAGACAGAATAAAAATTGGGTTTTTCTAATCCTATGTTTTGTAGGTTCTGGTTCAAGCTATGGCCTTCCCGCTGATTTAATGTTTCATTCAAACTATTTCCAGAGGAAAAAAAACAGTAAACCCAAGCAAAACTCAGCAGCTTAAGAAGCCATGAAATTGTTGAAAATTAAACCACAGTAATTCACTTACATGAAGGAAACAGACACCACTGACCAGGTTAAAGAAAAGTTTCTTCACCTCTGTTTTGTACTCTGCTGTTCAAGCTAGTACATGGAACTTGAACTGTATCTTACAGCATTTGATTCATTTAAATATTTCACCCAACGACTTTGTGTGAAATTATGACAGCTCAATACATAGGACTTAAAAAAGGGACTATTTATCTCATCAAATAAAGTTCAGAGATATCATGAAGCACCTTTCCTAAAAGAACTCATGTCCTTTATTTTTATAAATGCAATTGCGGAATAACCTTTACTACCTTAGGACTCTTACCTACTGTACAAGTCACCCACTGATGGATGTAACAACACTATGGTATCATTAAAATAAATGGTATGTGATCTTTGTTCAGGTGCAACCCCTAATCTGTTTTTTACTGCTAGATTAGCCAGTGAGTTCTCTTAACAAAATCACTGACAGCAGAGCATTCAAGTGCACCTTCCCATAGCAGTACTGACAGTTCAGACTTGGTCATACCTGTTACAAACTGACAAAATGCAACAGATAAAGCCTTATAACCATCAGCACCACGGGACATATTACTATAGACAGAGGATCCACTAGATGCATTTGATTACAAATTGGGATAAGTATATAAAGCATTCTCATCTGGAAAATCAAATTAAAACACAATAATGCAGCCTGATTCATACCTAGTCCCCAAATCCTAACACAAAATATAGGAGTACAATAAGCTTTTAAAAAATTCTATATAAGCATCTGTCATCTATTGTAGATCAATTATTTTAACATTATCAAACAGAGTTATTATTGCAACATTTTGTTTATAAAGCAAGTCAGTTTCCTGACAGGTGGAAAGAATACAAGTCTAAGAAGCAGACCTCCTCTATGTTCAGGTTTCCTCACACACATCCTCCTCTAACTGGAAGTCTTCCCTAAACATAAGCTCAAGACTTGCATGATGTTTCACCACACAGAAGTAGCTCAGGTGACTGAGTCTGATCAACATACCAGGATCCTGAGAAACACCTGTACAGTGTGTGCACTGATTGTGCACTTCCAGTTCATCTAACACACTTCACAACCTGCAATGCACACACTCTCATACATATTTGTCTGGAAATACCATGTAGAAAGTTAGGAATTCTGCTTAAGATTGCTTAAGAGCCCTCCTCAATAACAAAAAATCCTCACTCAAATACTCCTTCACTGAGAAAGATAAAAGTGCTACTTAAGTTGCATATACTTTACTCAATGGAGCAAGTAAACACGGATTCAAAAGCCCACATCTTGTAATGACATGTTAGTCCAAGTACCCGGAGTAGAAACAAACTCATACTTGGCCAAGTTACTTTTTCCTCCTCTGCTTGTAGCGGCTGGAAAAAAATTCAACCATTTCATTATCTACTTGAAGTTCCTGTAATTCCTTAGCCTTCCACATATTCAGCTCAGACCAATTTTCATGCTGAACAACTCTCAGAAAGGATTGTATCTCAAGAGATTAGAAAATGCATGGTATTTCAAGCAGAATTTCACAAGGAAGTAGATCTTATGTTTATAACATTTTCATGAACGAACAAGAAATCCTAATACACAATGCTACAGATATTTTTAATTGTTTTTATAGCTGATGTTAATATCAGAATTTCATACTGTACCTACCCTCATTTTCCTCAGATTAATATCACTGAGTGGGTTTTTTTCCAGTATGGTATACTACTCAGCTTTAATAGGAATCCCAGCCTATGACTAATTCATTCTACCATCCTAAATTGCTCTGCCTTAAATTTAGTTTTAGAAGTTATAGAGCAAATTAATAGTGGATTCTTGGTATATACAAGATGTTGAACTTTAAATTGAACATAACATACTGCACAATACTACACTATAACCCCAGACTGCAGTGTTCTCTCGCCATTATTATTTAACCTATCCATATTTATCCTTCTATAAAGAATATGTAATGAGGAGGATTTAGTAACAAAAGAAGCAGATGAATCTTGAAAGCTTACAAAAATGTTACCAGCAGAGATCCTGTGAAATACGTTAACTTGGCAAGTCACAGCCAAGAGTGATCATCATGTGGATGTCCACGTGGGGTTAAGAAATACAGCAATGCATGAGTAGGAAATGATTAAGTTTTATTACTGCATTATGATAAACAATACTCATCTGTAGACTGAGGTTACAGATTATGTAAGAGATCCTGCTGGTGAATGATTTAACATTATTGGACCACAGATACAGTAGTTAGCACGGATGAAGGTTCCAGATAACAGGATTTAGGGCTTGGGGTTTAGTTTTCTTTGTGTTTAATACTGAAAGTAAGGAATTCTGAAATTATAGTCAAATAGGAATCAGAATAGCAGGACCTCACTGGACAGACTCCTTTTAGTCTTCAAAGGATACAGTGAATAACGAAGTAGATCAGTACAGAACTGGTCCAGTATTATTACTGGGACTAGGAATCACTGCTGAGGAAATGTAAACTTCCACTCTCCAGGAATGGCATTAAAACATTTACATGAATAAGAGGTCAAAGTTTCCTAGAACAATAAATACAAATGTCTTATTTGCAAAACAAAAAATAAACAAACAAACAAAAAGAAAAAACCTCACGAAACAAAGCAAAACACCACTTAATAAATTTGTGATTATCCCTGTTAGCAGAGCTGTAGAACACTAACAGCCAAGTTCAAACATAATCCAACAACAGGTCAGGCACAACAGACACCCACCCAACTGTGTAATAACTTTAGTGATGTTCTGAAGAAATGCAGACACTGTATATCAGATATAAAATAAAATAAGACTTGTTTGAACTGCATATGGTAGTATCAGCTAATTTTACAGCTCAGCTGTGTTCTGGCAGCAGGATCAACTGGCTGCAGATTGAACTACAGCTCTTTTCTCTACCCCTGCCCCACCCCTTGCCTGAGTTATGTTTCCTGATGACTTGCCAACTCCCTTGGACAGTGCACCTCAAACACACATAGTGAACTTGGAAGAAAACAACATCAGCGATATTGATAACTTCTAAAGAATTTATCAACAGTACATTAAGCACTTACTGGTACAATGCAAATTATGGAGAAACTGACAATCATTTTAGAATGTTCTCTGCATTTCAGAGTAACAAAATAATCCCAAAGCTGCACAGGTGGAAAGGGATAACACACATCACTCAGAATTTGCCTTCAAACACCACACACATTTCTAGAGGTATCCATAAGAATCACCTTTTACTGCTCAAATTTTATGATCCCTTCCAGATTCTAGACCCTACCAACATAGTCTGCATGTATAGACTTACATTAGTATTGTTTATCAATCTCCTTTTACCTGACTCATCTGCTTGTTCATTTTCTTATGGTCAGCACCAAAAGGAACACAAACTAATGCATTCCTTCTATTGTTTGTTCTTTTCATACTGTATTATAGTAGTGAAGAAAATCTCGCAGACCCTCATGGCATTTGAAATACCCAGGAAGTGTCCTGATGACTTGCTTAATTGCATGTTGGATGTTCTGTAGCCATCATAATACCAAGTAAATGATTCTTTTTATGGCATATTTTAATTTATGCCTGCTACTCACAGAATGACAGAATGTTAGGGGAGTTGGAAGGGACCTCAAAAGGTCATCTAGTCCAACTCCCCGGCCAAAGGCTCCCTTAATCTAGAATCAATTTCAATAAAATAACTATGAATACCATTAGCTAAAAATACCCAATCTAAGAAAACATGCCCCAGAGGTTTTCAGCCTCAATCTCCTGTGGCTGGTGGTACTGCACACTTAAGACCTGGCCACATGGTGGATGTGAGCAGAGCAGTTGCACAGCTGCAACCTTCTCATTATGGAGGCTGCACCCTTCTCATTATGGAGGCTGCACTGTACAGCTTGCACAGTATGGCACCAGTTGTCCCACAAGACTCCCTATCATCTGTACCTCAAAATCCTGCTTACATTTGCTTTAAAGAACAAATAATGGAAAAAGCACTAGCCACTGTTTCAGGTAATAAGGAAATAGCACTCCTCATGGAAAGGTAATCCTGCAATCAGCTCCATGATGATTCAAGGGTTCTTCTAACATATTTTTTGGTACTCAAGATCCAGTAACATAAAAATAATTTCTATACAAGTTACAGGCATATCCGTATCAAAAACTGAACCTAAAAAATTAGACAAGATTTCTTAGCTTTATGCTAGAAACAAGAGGTCAATCTGTCCCTTTTCTTTATGGTAGTAATTACCCCTCACGCCAGCTTATAGTCACTTAGCAACTTGGTAGTAACTGTCTTTGTTTCAAGAATATTGGTGACTAGATTATGAAACTACTGGCTCAGTAAAAATAACATCTTAAAATAAAGGACATGTCAGTCAAGTTATTCCTATTCTAGGACATTGTGTGTACTCTGAGTCAGATTGCTTTGACAGATAAAGCACATAATCAAGACGTAGCTTGACAAAGTTGTATATGCATATATATTAAATTCCCAGAATGTATTAAACATCAATTCCATCCAATTCTTGAGATATTTGCATTATGCTCAAAACAAAACAAAGTCCAATCTTAAAAATTATTTCTATACTTGAGGAAAATAATTTTTAAATCAGCGCTCAAATTGATGCATTCCTGTTATGATTTAAGATAAACTGCCTGCTTAGGCAGAACTTTTAAGGCCCAATGAATTTGCATTTCTTTTATTCTGTTTTCTATATACATACAGATGTTTGTGGCAAACTGTGTCATTAACATGTCATATTTTCAGAGATAAAGCATTTTTAATAAAAGTCACCATATTACTCGATTTTTTTCTGCACTCTTTTGCAAGAAATGCTGTAAGACAACTTATAACAAATAGAAGAACTAGGACTAAAGCTAATTTTAAAATGTAAGGATGGATGCGTTCAGAGATTAATTTGTAATCTTCTCTCTTGTGTAGTTCACTGAAGCCTTAACACATTAACAATGTCATACACTATTTTTTAAATGTATACGTGATAGCATTTGTGGAGAACACAGCGTAAAAAGAAGGGAAGAAACTGTAAATTTTCTTTCTGCTGAGACTGATAGGCAAAAGAGAATGAAGCATAAGCCAAAAAGCTCTCTCAGAGAGCAGGAGTAACATTTTAACTGATGAAAAGGAAGCCAAGGACAACTGGCTGTGGCAGAAGTTTACAGCTGAATTGCAAACACTTACAGAGAATAAAATATAGGTGTTTTAATGATCCATGCCCAGAAACGTCTCCTAATGACCACTCATTCACAGCCAAACTCATCCATTTACAAAGCTACTGCTAATAACCCCTTGGCTCTTTGCTATTCTACACTTGTAAATTTTCCAAAAGGATTCAAAAGAAGACTCTGTGGCCAAAACTAAACAATCAAAAAACCCCAGAAACAAAACAAAAAACCCAAACAAACACTAACAAAACAAACAAACACCACAAAACACCAACGACCCAAACAAACAAAATACCAACCAACCAAAAATCACAAAAAACAAACTTCAAAACACTTTTCAGGAACGATTTCTTTGCCCTTCTGCTGTGTAACTGCCTGTACAGTGATGACAAGCAAATGCTAGGACTGCTTTAATCAAATATTACACAAGTCAGCTGAATGATACCTTCTGATCTCCCCACAGACACTCACTAACAAAGTACGAGTTTCATAAAACCCAAAAGAAAGAGTAAACACCCCATTGGGCTGGAGGCAAAGCATGCAGGGAGAATAAGAAATAGGAATTCTGCACTCCAAATGATTCCTCCTGAAGAGGGAATGAAGAGGGAATGAAGCCAAGTGATAGGATATCAAATTTTCACGGAAATGGCATAGAGGAAGCCTGGGTTTACAGCTGCAGCAGGATTCTAGAAACAAAGGGAACGAGAAAAACAAAGCAAAGCAAAACAAAACAAAGATACAGTCCAACAGAGGAGATGAGGTATTGAAAATTTAAGAATTTGACTGTAAGATGGAGATGTCAAAAGAGACGGCTGCTTTAAAAGAGGAAGAAGGTGAATGGGGTTGGAATAATCACATGAGGTTAACAAACAATCAACATATTACTAGCCAGTGTTAGGAATGGAAGACTTTTGCATAAGCAATGGTTGATGGAGGTAAAATAGTGTTTTATTTGTTTAAAAAAAGGGGTAGCTTCTTGCGTAGAGCTGGACAGCTGCAAATTCAGTTAAGCAGAAATAGTGGCAAGTTGACAATGGCTTGTTACTAGTGAATATTCACATTCAGGAAGGAAGTGCGCAAAATTAAAACAAGAATTAACTTGAAGTGAAGGAACTAAGCTTAGCGTCTGAAAGTTCTCCTAGGTGTCGTAGCCTAAGATAATTCACAATCAGCTGACAGAAAACAGTTGATATGGCAAGCAGCAATACTGATGGCTGCAGAAAGAATCCAATTAATTAACCCTAAAGAAAAAGGAGTATTTCTGAAGTAGAATAAACAGAAACCTTGCCAAAGTAAAACTTCCACAAATAAGGCTATAAGAAGCTGTCCAATGAGTTTGTTTTAAAATAGCAGCTACTTACAGAATATGGGCACTTCAAATTTTTTTCTAACCTTTCAAGGCATGTTAGATATGCAAAAAGGGGGAAGACATGAAACCTACTTGACTCCCTTAAATCATGTAGTTCTTTAACAAAACAACAAACAACCAAACAAAAACAGACCACAGAGAAAAAAAGCTAATTGAAATAATGTTTGAGCAGATCAACAGTAAGCAGAGAGGTGAGAACAGTCCATTAAGAAAGTGAGCAAGATTGAGCTGAAACAATCTGAAACCATAAGTTATGGGTAAATACTTACAATAGGAAAAGCAGCACTGTAGAAAGTCACAAATACAAGCAATTCTTACGAGATTTTATCCACTGCATTACATTACATTGCATACAAAGGAAAAGTACACCTTTGACTACTTGAGTCTGAGAGCGTGTTATCTAAATGAATGGTTAATAACAGTTCTCGACAGTAATTCTAGTGTTTAGACTGCTGCTCTGAATAATTCTATCAGACTGCCTGAATAATATCACTGTCTCACTACATATTTTTTGGAATACAGTATTTAATGAGTAAAGTTTGGACCAGATGATCTTCCATGGTCCCTTCCAACTTTGGTTCTTCTGCCATTCTAGAATTAGCATAACACAAGGACTGAAATATGACTAAATGGACAAAAAAATATTTTTGTCTTTTATATAAGACAATTAGAACCTTTAATGAAATACTATTTCTCAGCACCTGGATCACAAAAAACCCTCTAACAATGGAAGTTAATGATGAAGGGCTTTAGTCCTCACAGTATCTCAATATGGACTGAAAGGTTTATCTTGCAAAATGGGAACATCATGCCCTACTACATCACTAGAGTCAAGAGCAGTCTGTAGTTCCAGAAGCTTCCAGATTGTGTGGTTGCACATATGGATTATTTTCATTCTGCTCTTCCCCTCCTGACCCTTCCCTTGGCCAATAAGAGAGCTATTTGACATTGGCACAAAAATGTTTTATTAGGCTACATCAGTTTCTAGCTAGAAAACAAACCAACCTCACCTTTGTTTAAAGCTGAAATATATTGCTTTATACAATCTGCTATGAACACAGATCAATACAAGCCGACACATCCAAAGGCAAGCTTGCTTACTTTTTTTGTGGGGTGGGAGGGGGAAGAGAGCAGAGGAGTGTGTGGACAGGACATGACAGGAAAACTTTACAAAATCAAAATTTAGCAAAAAATTAGAATTGGGAGTCCAACTGAATAATACTTCACAGCTTTATTAGCCAATGTACACAGTTGTCTATCATTTCTGACTCTTTCAAATACCACAGTATAAACCATCCCTTTTTCCAACTCCTAACAAATTTCAAAACACCTCTCCATGTCTTTTCCAATTTCACATGTTCTATTGTTGAGGATGATTTTGTTCTTTTCCTTCCAGAATGAACACTGGGTAAACAACCAGCATTCCCTCAGATGGTACAGCTGAAGGATGGTTTGTGTATACTTGTATGCTAAATTTATGTGGGCTAAACTTAAAAGCTATTAAAAGAAACCGTGATACCTAAATACTAAAATAAATCAGAACAGAAACGATTCCAGACCTTCTAAAAAAAGTTCTCTACCTAGTTCTTGTTGTTTTCTTTTTAAGCAAATGTAACAAATTTCAGCTGCCAAGAATCTTATCGGATACTATTTCAGACAACTTTAGCTGTTCCCAGACACTTGAACAGTCAAGAATTCTTTTGGAATCCATCAGTAAAGCAGGTGAACAAACAATGACTAGAGGTTGAAAGTTCTTGTTTATTTAAGCTTTAAATTTTCACCTCACTCAGAAAAAGCATACTTTGTGTAAATGCTATAAATGCTTTGTGTAAACACTTCTTTGCTAGAAGTTAGAGATATTCTTTTAAAAATTCTGTTCTCTTCCAAGTCATTGAATCCAGCCATGGAAAACTGCTCCTGCCATTACTACTGTGTTCCACAAAGAGTGACAGAAAGCAGAGGTTTAAGAAAACTAACACAGCAGGGGCTGATATCATATTATCCATGAAAAGCATTTACTAGTTTTTTCATCCAGCAAGAAGTTTATGCTGCAGCTTCCCTTCCAGCTGAGCCTGCCTTCTAAAGACATGTCTGAGGAAAAGTCTTACGGAAGGACAGTTAAATGCTTAAATCAGTTTTCCAATAGCCATCTAGATGTAGGGGATAAAATTGTCTAAAACTTCACTGCCTGAAGCGTGTGCTCTGCAATATTATTATACTACCTCAGACCCAACACCTAAAAATTTCACCTAAATGAAGTTTTCTTCAATACACTAATGTTAAAGTATTTGAGCTGCAGTACAGTTTATCCCCATCATTCCCTGAGGCTACCTAAAGTTCCTGTGCACTACTGAGCTCTAATGAACACAGCAAAGGAGCAGCTAACAGGGTGTGCCGGATTTTCTCTATGAAGTTGTTCCAGCTAAGCAGTTACTGGAGATTGTTTTAACTTGGACAAATGTGTAGGCTCCTCCCTGATACAAGGCCAACAAAACTTTGCATAGTTTATTTTCTCTCAGCCTCCCCACCCTTCATATGTTGTTTTTTCCTTCTTGTTAGGATATGCATAATCAGACTACAAAAACGAAGTTATGTAAAAATCTTAATGTAAGTAGGCTGGAAGAAAAACACTGCCTGCTGAAAATGCAGAGCAACTGTTTGTGGTAGCATATATACATGCATACATGAGACCATGAGCTTTGTTTTTATTGCTACAGTCTGAAATGTTCAGATATTATAGTTAGTGAGGAAGAACTGAAGAGAGTTAGATCAAAATTCCCTCCCTACTTTATTTTATAGGTGGCACGCTGCTTGATTTGTATCTGGGATCCTGTGGCAGCAGTTGGGATAAACTGAGGGATACAGGCAAATCACAGCAGAAGATCAGGCATCTACTCTGATCTGTTCTTTTTCTATTTAACTTGCTTTAAAAAGATTAGTTATAGATTAAAGTCACAAGCAGAAAATATTTATAGATTGGGACTGCACTACTCATCTTTTTCTTTGTCAAGGCAACAATAAAATCTACCTAATGACAGAGAAGCTTGATGTAACACACTAATCAGCTTAGCAATTCTGTTAAGTACTTCTTACATGCTGCTCACCACTGAAAATTTCTTCATTGTACAGTCTTCAAAGGTCAGAAGTATGATGAAGACTTACGGGATTTGGCCCCTATAGCTTGGAGTACTATAAAAGGATAAGATTTTAATCTGATGTTTACTTACAACAGAGTCTGTACTACACCAACTACATGGTCAGGCAGAAACAGAGCTGCTGTTTTTCTTCACAAGCTGATACAACTGCTAAGAGTAGAGCTACACAGCAATTGAAAGAAATGCTTTCTGAAGTGTAACGGCAAGGGAACAATCCAGATGTTTTCTACCCAGTATGATTCAAGTTCAACAATCCATAATGCAGTGAGTCAGGGTATTATAAATACCACTCTCCGGCACCATGAAAACTAAGCAAGCTGTTCAGAATGAATCCTGCCTCAAAGCAAAACACAGTGGTTTTAACTGTTATGATACAAGAATGGTCCCACCAAAGCTAACAATTAGAGGATACTAAGACATGGTTGTTGGACTTCTAACTTGAAGGAATAGTTACCATGCAATACTGTTCAGAATATCCTTATAGAAGTAAGCTCTGCATTTTTATTACATATAAGATAGCACAAAGGCCTGCCAAAAGTCTTGCTTGGACAAAGAACAGACAAATTACTTCTGAAGACAGCATGACATTCAAACGTTTTAACCTAGTATTAAACTCAGTGCAAACATCTGCCATGTTCTGGGAAAAACACGGCCGTGAAATACGCTGCACTCACTGAAGGAAAGCTAATGCCAGCTCTTGGGGAATGAAAACCTACCCAGCACAAGTAATTCCAACAAACGGATAAAGCACTCCACCATCCTCTTCTGAGCATGGAATAGGGAAAGGGAGTCTGCAGACTAACAGGAATTCACAGTAATTTTTGGATGCCTCCATGGAAAAGGCTACAAAATCCAACTACGACTAACTTCATCAAACTTCCTTTATGATGACTGGGACAACACCCAGCTTCCAGTGTACAACTTTCAACACAGAGCTAGGCAACCAAATTTTTTTCTGCATAAAAACTTATTACATCAATACTGGCCTCATATTTATTAAAATTAAATCTATCCCTTTTAATTACTGCAAAATCACAATGACTAAAACAAATTTGATGTCTCACATTTTCCATCAATTTTTCTATGGTTTGTTTGGTTATGTTTTTTTCCTTTCTTATTTTTTCAAGGAAATCTCATTTGGGATTTTGGAAATATTTCCAAGGAGTCCACGTGTGCTTGAGGTAGAGGGAAAAGCAATTTCAAAAGCTCAATTCTGAATAAAACTGAAGGCACCATTAGTAACAAAAGTTGCCTGCATCAACACATTACTTTATAAAACTGGAAGGGATGCACAATAGTTAACTCTTAAGCTTTATCAATCTGGTACAATTTTATTCTGAAAAAAAAAAAAAAGAAAGAAAAAAAGAGCTAAACAGCAGACCTAACTGCACACCTTCAGCTGGCAATTTAGAATATATTTTTATGCAATTTAGATCAATCAGCGTGTTAGGAGGATGCACAGGAAACACATACATTCTTTCTCCATTTTAAGAAACGAAAAACCCAACACTAGATGCTTTCAAATGTGCAATTCTGTAGCTTTGCTGTAACAAGATTTCCTCCTACACAAAATCCTTGTGAAAAAGTGCTGGTTACATTAAGTTGAACAACTCAGAGTCATATGGGATAAGAGCATCAACCTATATTAAGTGTCAATGACATAGCCTACCTGCCACAGTAGTTCATCACTTCCCCTCTTCTATTTCAATAAATACAAAAATATCAGTAATGAGGAACAGAAGGTTAATCTGTCTCCCACCCAAAACCCACCACTTCCTCACTTCTGTGATGTGTTCATTGGCAAAGTTCTTCAAAGCCCCTTAACATGTCTTCAGATTTTTAAATTCCTTTTATGTAGTGGAATTTGACATTTATTAATATTAAGAGCAATCGATATTTGGACTTCTGAAATCCCTTTTGGGAACCATGGAGTTAAAATGTCAGAGATAGTTAACAAAGACAAAGCATGTTCTGACAGAGAGGGGAAAAGAGGCTTGGCTAAGAACTGTATTCAGTATCATGATCACTTATAAGTAGATGAAGGCAATTATAGTGACTGTTTAAAATGAGCACTGCACCCAAAAACATCAACACCATGGCAAATCCACTGAGCTCTCACACTATTTGAGACAAAGGATTACCCTTACCTGTGCTGCCAGTCTTCCAAGCTGCAACAGAAAATACCTCTGAGCACAGCCAATTACAATTCACTAGCACTACTGGAAACATCTGCTTCCAGTTTCTACAAGCCCTGAGGCTACCAGCTAAAAGTAGATGGAAGCTTCATATATATGTATACATCTAATACATGTTTAGACACACACAATGCACTACATGACTGTTCACATGCTAAGAAATAATTAAAAAAGAAAAACTAAACCAGTGCTCTTCTTTACCCAACTTAATGGTCACTTCAAAGCAGTGAATCTAGGTCATTCAGCACACAGCACTACAGGTACCTGAATGATTAAACCTTCACCTTAAAAGAAGCCATTACCAAGATGAGACAGTGATGGTTATGAATTTAACTCTTGAAAGAAGTGGAAGGAAGAGAATCTTGTTTGTTCCCCTGCTCCGTTCTGGGTTACAGAATATGAGTCTTTACATTAGAGTTATCATCTGCAACAGGCAACCCTTGTGTTAGGTACAGGTACCAGAAATATCCTTGACTGAACATAACCTGTGACCAGATGTTCAGTCTGCTGTGCCAATCTGGGTCCATGGGGCAAGGAAAGCACCACAGCTGGCCTGCAACTGTCTAGAAGTGGCTCTCCATGTCAGAGCTTGCAGAAGACTGGGGCACCATTTGGTATTGTCAGTATGCATGTTCTTCTGGGCTGACTGTCTCATGTCAATCATGTTCTATTTTGCATAAACAAACATTCAAAGGAGAATCTGACATTTAAGAGGGTCAGACTCAAAAGTGAATGTTCTGTGTCTGACCATGGACACTGAAGTATCATTCTCACTCCTCAATACAACACAAACTGAGGGGAAATGCAAACCCTCCTTCACCCTAAATACACAGTAATAGTTTTACACACCCTGTGGGGAGGCAATTACAGCATCCTCCTGGAAAATCAGTGGAAAATGAAGTTTACTTTGGTTTGAGAAGAAACCATGAGAATCCTTTGCGCTATAAGCTCCTGAAAATGGGATGCTTTTTTCAACAAGAAAATATAGAACATAAATTTGGAGATTGTCACTTCAGTACAGCAGCAAAAGTCAAACAAAAAATGAGGACACATTAGGAGAAAAATGAATTCTTTCAACACGAAGTTCCTTCTCACTACTTCCCAATTTTCTGTTCAGCTAACAAACCAAAAACTCAACTGCACTTAACCTGCCCTTGAACTCCTCATGAAATCCTGGCCAATTTCTAAGAGCCATGCCAAGTGACCTTCAAGGGAGTGAAAGCCTGGGGTCACTTCTGGGTAATATTGTATTCCATGAGCAGCCAACATGGGAGAAACAACCAATTTCTATCTGGAAAATCATCTCCATACCACCATTGGGTCTACAGGCAAAAAAAAAAACAAAAACCAGAATTAAAAGATGCATGTTGTAAGTGTGATTGGTGTGGTTAGATAGCTGCTGAAATAAGTGTGCTGTAAGATCATGAGCAAGGATATGCATTGAACTATATAAGATAATAAGCCTCTGTCTCTGTGTATACTTAAAAAAAAAAAAAAAAAAAGAGAAACACAAAACAAATCAAACCAAAAACCTACCACAGTAGCTGCAAATAGCTAAGATATGTACTGCATGTCTTTTGAAAAAGTTTGTGACATGGCCATAAAGGTTCCATTTTAAAGAAAGAAGAAAGCTCCAACACTCCCCTGGATATACATCTTATTTTTTGTCTATGATTTTTATGATACCTGAGAATTTCCTTGTGGCTTTTCTAGCACCATTCTTGAAAGACTGTACTTCTGTATAAAAGCCATTCAAAAAAAAAAAAAGAAAAGCATTTGGAGATGGCCAAGAAAGAACACTACTTAAATCATAAACACAGAGAAAAAGTTCCAGTCCCAGTTTTAAACAGCTTTAGCTTCACAGTCAAATTCAGCAGAACTACAGAGAGCAGTGCAGCTAAGCTGGGAGTGTTATGGCACACAGGAATTAAGGTTCAAAATGAACCATCTGGTTCATTCAGTTCACTGTAACTCCAATCGATTTTTAGTTCTGAAAGGTCAACGCCACATCCATACATACAAACTGGAACCCTTCCACAGCGCTATAACAAGTTAAAAATAGTTCTTAAAAGTTACTTTAAAAAAATGTAGTAATACAGTGTCAAAGGAAATAAGGACAGAACTGTGCACAACCAAGTAGGAGAAATCACCAGTATCCTGTATTTCTAGAGTGACCTTTTATGTATTTTATTCTTAATTCAGAACTCTCAACGAGGCTAAGAACTATTTTAAACAATTATGTTTCAATTATATAAGACAATGGTGACAAAATTAAGACTGAAGATCTGATCCAATAACTGTCACTAGGTCTGCTAGTGTGGAGGAGGTGATAAATACACACTTACAGCTCAATGTCTTGTATTTTCTGTGTGTTAAATCCTCCTATACATTAAAAAAAAAAAAATCCAAGGTTTCATCTTTCACCTCTGTTCTGCCTACAGACACCCAACCTCTGTGTTTTCCATCTGTCTAATCCCTTCTTGCTGTTCTTCAACAAACTCACTGCCAAAATATCTCTCTTGGCTCTGTTTGCCAGTCTAACATGGCCAGTCCAAGCACTACAACAGTCTAGAAGGTTGTAGGTAACCCCCTCCAGCTGCTCAGTTTCTGGCAAGCAGCTTTCTTACCTCAAGCTGCCTCCAGTTTCAGATGACAGGCTTTAGGTGTCCCTTTTTGGGGCATCAATGAGTATTTCTTTCTAACCAATTCAGTATTTACCATTGTCAAATACAAAAATGTAGTACATACCTCAAATACAAATTTTAAGACAGAATCTTCCTTTCTCGCCCAGCTCACTGCTCTGTTCAGTGTTTGATTCTCTTAATGCCACACTGCCTCTTGAGGCCTAAGCACATTGTTCCATGCTCAGCATCTCTATCCATGCTTAGAAACATGCAGATAGGCAACAATTATAATATATTTTAATTCAGTGCAAAGTAAAATATTTAACTCTGATTATAAAGTGTTGTACAATTTCTGTTACAAATTGTGCAGTAAATAAAAGTGGTTATCACAATACCTGATGTTTCATATTCTGTACTGTATCTTGAATAAAACTACAACTAGGCAGGGTATTTAATATTCCCAAATATTTATGAGTTCCTTAACAAGTCAGTTTTATGTGTATTCTTTCAATTGACAAATTCTGTTCTAAACAGAAAATTATCAAATTCCTTTTCACAAATGCCAGCCTACATTAGTCCAAGGAAACTAAGCCCAAACATACTCCAGTCACTATGTTTACCTAATACAAAGCAAACCAGGCAAAAATGGGACAAAGTCAAAGGCTGATAAAGGTGTTTCCAAGATAACTGCTGCAATACTCAGCATTAATACAGGTGTTGCTGTCGAAACAGTAACTAAAATCCAGAGCTAGCCATCATTGTGTCTCATTCATTGTACTGAATCACAGAAAAAAATATCAAAGGTCACCAACTATTTGCTGTTATCCCATAGTTCATCTTAGACCACTTGAAACATGGCTAAACTGCCATCCCCACACTAATCCAAGCCACTGTTCATAATATTTGAAAAGTCATGCCAGTCAGATGAGGTCCCTAGTGACTGGAAGAAAGGAAATGACACAATAATTTTTAAAAAGGGTAGAAAGGAAGACCCTGGGAATTACCAACCTATCAGCCTCACCTCTGTGCCTGGGAAGATCATGGAACAGATCCTTCTAGACGATATGATAAGGCACATGGAGACAGGGAGGCAATTCAAGAGAGTCAGCACAGCTTTACCAGGGGCAAGTCCTGCCTGACCAATCTGGTGACTTTCTGCAATGAAGGAACTGCATCAGGAGACAAGGGAAGAGCTGTGGATGTCATCTACCTTGACCTTGCCAAGGCCTTTGACACTGTGCCTCACAGCATCCTGCTTTCGAAGTTGGAGAGATATGGGTTGATGGGTGGACTGTTCAGTGGATAAAAAATTGGCTGGATGGCTCCATCCAGAGAGTAGCGGTCAATGGCTCTATGTCTTGATGGGAAAATGTGCAAGTGGTGTCCCTCAAGGGTCCATACTGGGACCAGTGTTATTCAGTATCTTCATTAATGATATAGACAGTGGCATTGAGTGCACCCTCAGCAAGATTGCTGATGATACTAAGCTGGGTGGTGCAGTTGATATGCCAGAGGGAAGGGATCCTGCCAGAAGGGCATGCTAGAGAGCCGTCCTTTGGAAAAAGACTTGGGGTTACTAGTAAATGAAACACTTGATGTGAGCCACCAATGTGCAATGGCAGCCCAGAAGGCAAATCAAATCCTTGGCTGCATCAAAAGAAGTGTGGCCAGCAGACTGAGAGAGGTGATCCTGCCCCTCTTGTATTTTAACAGAAAGATTTGTACATATGAATACAAATAGTCTTCCATCCAGTAATACACAAGAAATGTACATTTTGTGTGCAGGTGTGCAATGTCACATACAAGCAGTAGTTACTGGGTTTTACTTCCTATGTTTTGAAAGTTTTAGCATACTTTTTAGTGGAAAAAAAAATAGAAAGAGTCTATGAAACAGAGTCTTCCATGTAGTCCAAAATTAACTGCAGTCTTCTGAGATTCATAGAGCACTTCTGACCACTAGCTGTACTTCCAGTAAGATGTACACACTTAAAGGGAGCAACTGATACACCTAAAAAACTGTCTAAACCACCCTAGGTATTAACAAGGGACTTCTGACTTTCTAGAGAGCAACTTAGAAGAAGGGTTGGAAACCTAAATGCACTGAATGCCTAGCTCCAGGCAACTGAATTCCACTTTGAGTTTGAAAACGGGTATAAACTACAGGCAAATCAGGATCACAAGCTGCTTTCCAACTGCCTTGAGACATAGCCTTACATTAGGGTAAATTTCACTACAATCACCAGAAAGTATTCAAAGCATTAAAAAAATAATAAAGTCAGCCAGAAACCTATGACACCATAGTTAACCACAAGTTACCTAATTAGCAGATTTCATTTATGCACTTAAAAGATATTAACTGCACCTCTGCTTTTATTAGAAAGGGTAAAAATAGACAGGAAACTATCGTCCATCTACTACCCTGTTTCTGAAATCCAGACTCTACTCTCACAAGTGCTGGTTTGACCTTGGAGAAACCAAAATTAATTACATCTGAACATATCAGCAACAAATAGATCGCTTCTCCCTATTCCTCATGACCTGTCACAAAAATGTGTCTTCATACATCCTTTTCTCCTTCAATCCAAGTATTTCCATCTTCATCCCATGTAAAGTCATGTGACTGACAGATTGTTCTGCTCAATGAACTGAACATATCCTGATTGAGAGCTGCATATCTAAGTACCCAGTGAGCTGGTAACATACAGAGTTAAGAGAAGAGAAGAGAACTTGCTTCAAACCAAAATATTCAGGGCTTAAAAATGAAATGCAATGTAAAGCTCATCCCACCAAGAAAAATCTTAACTTCAATAAGCACAGACTGTTACCTAATATTGTATTTGTTCATATTTTGCAGCTATGCTGTAAGATAACACCTAATTCTTTTCTGAACAATGAAACCACCTGTTCAATTTATTATATGGTATAAATATTAATAGCTTGAGTATGCAGTTTCACAAGATTAAAGAGATATAAGTGTCATAATTTCCTGGTTACATTATTAAGATTCATGTCACCCAGCTCTTTATGGCTATAGATAACATTTAATCAGTTAAGTAAAGCTAAACCTAAACAGAAAACTGGATGTCAAAATCCTTAATCTTACCTGACAGGCAGATGTATGTTAAATATTCACCCTGACCCCCAGTAGCTAGGAAAGGAATCTTTTTTTTTGTTCTTCTTTTCACTTGGACGGCTCCCAGCATCCGCTCATCGTGTGGGGCAAAAATTTCCTTGCTGATTGCAGATTTGGCATTCATTGTAGATCAGAGATGTAGCAGACTGCTGCTCTCTAAAAATAAAAAAATAAAAAAATTAAAAAGAAATAAATTTTAGAAGCTCCTAAGTTATGTGAAAGTCCCGTTAACTCGGGCACTATCAGCTCTGACCTTACCATAAAGTTTTTAATAATTCAAAGAATTTAGAAGATAACTTCAAGCTCTCAGAGACAGAATTTTTCAAAGTATCTAAAAGCCTTCACTGAAGCTGTTTTCCATGCTTCTTAAATTCCTGTAAACTAGCTTAGCTTATTTTGGGCAGAAGCTGTCCATACTAGCAGTTCAGCATGACAGAAAGTCTCAGAGAGGCACCCTGTAAATCCATGGTGCATTAAAGCTTCATTAATTCCCTCTCTTGTATCTGGAGGGAAACTTCTCTGTCCCATATAGACAGGGAAAGCACTGTAAGGGCAGAGGGAAGGAACACTGGAGTCGGGCTGGTGGACAACAAGTCGCGTTTGCAGAAGACACAGAAAGCTTCAGACACAGTAAGACTCTTCCTTCAGCAGCAGTACTGTTGGTGATGCTGCTTGATTAAGAGAGCTCCTGTAACTCTTACAGCTTTAGCACCTCATCCTCTCTACTCTGGGCACCTGCACTGGAAACAGTGTCAGAGAAACTATCAGGATTATTGCAGATAAAAATCACACCTCCACTTTGCTGCCAAGTAATTTTGACCCACGTTAGTTCCTCTAAGTGTTTCATAAGAAAATTGAACAGTTGACTTAGGAAAGACATTTGGACAAGAAAAATAAAAATAAAACAATTGTAAAGAGAAGGGAGAGAGGGAAGATGCTTATTCAGGCGTGTTCAACAAAAGAATAGTCTATCTGACCACAGCTTACAAGGGAGCCTAACCAAAGAGGAGAGAAGTCAGTTACAGAGGGAACATTAACAGTCTCTTTATGTAAACAGCACCACGGTTGTGACTCCAATTACTTCTACAATGAAATCTGTTAATAAATACATAGATCCCACTGAGAGTCTGCCAAACATCCTTTTTAATTGGTTGGATAGAATGATGCTCCAATACACACACATTAAATTCCACCTCTCTGTATTATTAAGACTTTCAAGCCCAGAGATCTTTTTAACATTAGCAAGATCATCTTCAGGTCTCAACTATTGAATCCACAAATTCTGCCTGTGGGATCATTTGATATTTACCACAATTTAACTATTAGAAAACCTAGATAAATCCCAGCCAAATTAGATTATGAAGCCAAAAGAATCATGGTTCCATTATTTTTAGTGTGCATACTGCCAGCAAAGGCATTGTCTTAATTTCAGTCTCAACATTTTGTTGGCAATTATTTTTTGTATTCGCTTATCTTCAGAGAAAAAAAAAAAAAAGAAAAGAAAAAGAAGAAAAAGGAAAAGGAAAAAGCAAGAGCTGGATTCACAGTGAAAGTGCACAACTTAGTCCAAATCAAATTCACTACCTACTTATTTTGTGATGCAAACAGAATCCTCTGTCAAAACAATCTGTAATGGTATACCTCAGTTAACCAATAGAGAGGTATGCAAATTCTGACATGCATCTTAAAAAAAAAACAAAAACCCACAAACAAAAAAACCATATATATATATATATATACCGCCCCCCCATTTAAAAAATAGCCTCAGCAAACTCATCAAAAGAAAAATGCAGATCAATTTCAACAGAAGAAAGAATGTGCAGCTCCTGAGATGTGACTTCATAAGTCCTGCCATGTAAGTTACCTCTCCTTTAACAACTATATCAATATGAAAATAGAATCAAAAGAATAATTTTACCTGCTAGTTATTTAGAAAAGGTTTACACATTCACATTCATTGTACAATAAATTTCTCCTGTTCTGTGTTCTAAAAATACTGGCACTGTATTTTTTCCCAGTACTTAAGCTGTTGGCACACTGTAACCAGCTTCTGAGTTGACTTTTTCTTCTTTTAAATTCAGGGCTACTGTCAATGACTATGGGTTTAATCCCACAGACCTCCTCCTGACTGAGCTTCAAACTGCAGCAAATCTTTGCAAAAGTAACTTCAGTCTCAGACCTTTAGAATTTTCAATAAGTAGCTAATTGGAAAAACACACACAAATGCTACCATGTAAAAATATACCAGAATTACATCCAATGGAAGAGTGTGTTCTCCAGCATGCAACAATCTGATGCTGTTACTTCTGCAAGTGAGTTTCACCCATGTGCAGGACCTTGCACTTGGCCTTGTTGAACCTCAGGAGGTTCACACAGGCCCACTTCTCAAGCTTGTCCAGGTCCCTCTGGCCTGTCAAATGTACCATCAGCTTGGTGCCATCTGCAAACCTGGTGAGGGTGCACTCAATCCCATTGTCTAGGTCCCTGATGAAGGTATTAAACAGCACTAGTGCCAGTACAGACCCCTGTAAGACACCACTTGTGTCTCCATCTGGACATTAAGTCATTGACCACTACCCTCTAGATGCAACCATCCAACCAATTCCTAATCCATCAAAAGAGTTCACCCATCACATCTCTATCTCTCCAATTTAGAGTCTAAAGAGAAGGAGATAAAGTTTAACTCAACATATCATCTCAAAACAGATTAAATCTCCTGTTTCAGTAGGAACACAGAAGACATGACACAAAACAATCAAATATTGCAGTTTATTGCTGCATGGTGGTATCTGCTTTGTGATTAAGCTGATTTTATCAACATCCACCAGAAGTTGTACACAGACAGAGACACACACACACAACACCACATGGTGTAACTGGAACTCCCAACTAAAGCATGAGCCCACTGCCTAGACAGTTGTGATCCTTCTGTTGCCAATACTTGGTTTGCAGCAGCCCCAGATGACTGAATGACGCAATTAATCTAATGCATGACTTGACTGCTGGATCTAATGTGGAAACTGACACTACCACAAACCACAAAAGCCTATGTATTTACAGAAGAAAACAACTAACTGTGCCTGTGTGCAAACAGATTTCTGAGAGAGCGCTGTTAGTACAGTTTAGATTAAGTTATTTTTCATTGGTCGGAAAAAATATCAGCAACTAGATTTAAATAAGCAATGTTCTCCATAAATAAATCCCAATTTTTCTCATTCTCCCACAGAAACACCTCTTATAAAAAAAAATAGTAAAGAAATGCTGGCTGTACATGCACAACTTCATGTAGTACGTGCACATTTCTGTACACAGTAATGTTTATTCTTGGTTGCATGATCCAGGACTAATTCAAACCATCAGCAGTTTCCATTCACGGCCCATGTGGACTCACACACTGGAATGCAGTTTCCCTCATGCTCAAATACAAAATGCCTTAAAGAAGAAACTTCTGTTGGAGGATCTCCGAGTACTCCAAGACAATGCATTACTGTTCACAACATTTACCCCTCTGATGAGAGGTGATGCAAGCATTTCAGTAAACTTAGCTCCTCAAGGATAGCCCACATTTCTTGCCTCCCATTGCTTTCTTGTTCCACATAATAAATTCCACTGAAATTATTATAATGATGTTTTTGGCTGAACAAGGAAAATTCCATTTTCCTCCCACAGTTTTTCACTCCAGCCATCACACTTTTATGGAAGAGGACATCAGCATCTACAATGTGCCCCCAGCACCCAACGGAAATGCCTAAGAGGAAAGATTCCTGTGTGGTTTTGAACTAGTGCTTGCAATGTATTGCACATTTGCAGCATCTCCTCAGACCTTCCTCTGCTATAATTCTTCTCCATTATTTTTCTATCTATAAAAATTCCCCTGAAGAACAGCTCATCGTCCTCCTAGGAACAGCACACCATTCCTCCCCAAGTGCGTTGAGGGACAATAATTAAAGGTAATTTGTATTTAAATAAATAAATACATTAAATAAACTCAAGGTACTTAAGCTGATACTTTCACAGATCCCACATGTTCAGTAACAAAAAGCTTGGATAGTTTTCTGGTCAGCCAGAATCTCAGGACTGGTTTGGGGCAGACAGCCAGCAAGCGCCTGACTTATCTTTACATCCAGATGTTTTACAGGACTATGCAAGTGAAAAAAAGCAGATTTACAGTGTCTTTGTTGAGGCACTGGTATACAGAAGCAACTGGGAAAGTAGTCTTCAGCATGCAGAATTTAAAAAGAAAAAATGTTCAGTATGTTAAGTCTTGCTGTTTTCAAGGATCTTTAATAACAAACAGGGATGGGCTCCCAGGACAGGCTAACCATTGAAATGCTGCCTGCAGTGTGAAATCATGTCAGCAAACAACTATTGTCGGCTTGCTCACATGCGACTGGTAGATCTAGCAAGCACTCAGATCTGCTTGTTTCTTTCACCGCAGAAACCTGTGTGCTAGGAGGCCAAACCTCCACTCGGAAGTACTGAAGGTGTTCCACAAAGGTCATATTAGGCAATGGTTAGGATGCAGTGAAATCCAGGCTTGGGCTTTACCAAGCTGGACTACAGCTATGCCAGGGGCTGGCTAGACAAGGGGATGACTCAAAGACATGGGAAGCAGTTCAGCAGTTCATTCTTGTGCACTAATGGTCTTGACAAGTACCAGAGTAATTCGTTCAGGCTTTAAGAGTGTCAGGAGAAGTCTCCTTTCTCAATGTACGTGAAACTATCGCTTAGCCATGTGTTTAAAAAAACAACAAAACAAAACCACACACAAACCACAAACAAGAAAAAACCCCCGAACAACAACAAACGAAACCTCACCAACACACACAAAACAGAACATCACCAAGCTTTGAAAACTAAAACTCCCACAGAAAATCATACCCTAAAAGGGAAAAAAGACCATGGGAGAACCTAATGGCTGGACTACAGGATCCCACTGCTTAATGAGATTGCCAGATCACAAATCTGAATGTGGAAATATATGGAAGTGACCCAGAGAGAGGATCACTGACCACCATGGTGTGGTAACAAAAGATCTCAGGAAGCACATGGGATCCAGCAGTTGAAGTACAAACCAAATTATATTCTTTTAAGGAACTGAGACTGGATCAGTTTCCATCTAAAACAAATTTAGAGAGATTTTTATAAAAGGAAAGCTCAAGTGCAAGGTGATTACGCTAACCCAACCGCATATATTTCTGCCAACAAAGTGGTTGTTCTCACCTTAGGAGCTACAGCACCAATCTACAGAGTACAGTTATACAATATCCTTGCCAGACAGTATTTCAAAGCCTATTACATCTCCTCCAAAAGTTAGGAAGGATTCAGTGTCACCTCAATTTCTATAGAATTTTCTATAGAAAATTTTGTTCAAGTCCCTTCAATCCACTCAATGAGGAAGAAAAGGAAACTGCTCTCTTGAAACAGAGTTCCTACTAATATAAAGGTTCAAAAGAAGAAGGACATGTGCAAGGGTAAAAAGAAAGTAAGTTTTACTGACTTCACAATGTAATTTTTCTTTTTGGAAAGCACAGTGAAAACCCTTAAGTCTTCTGTTGATCTGATTGCGCTGAGACCAGCACAGTTCCCAAATCCATGACTCATTCCCATCCCAGCAAAAAATACTGCTGGGGAGACAGATGTTTTGTTTATGATGAATTAATTCCTTCAGCATGTCTCACTTATAAAAAAATCAGGCTTTACTTTGTATCCAGAAGATAAAGCATAACAGTCACGCTCCTGCCTTACTCTTTTCTAAATACTAGTGTGTTATAACTGAAATGGCAATGTATGCTGTCAACACTCAACTTATTTAAGAAAAAAAGCAAACTGTCTTGACAATAAACATTTAATTTCCTGTTACAATCTGTCAAAATGTATAAACTCCTAAATATTCAGGTTTCAGGCTTTAAAGCTTAACTTCCATTAATATGTAAGTGTAGGGGGGCAAGTGTAGAGTGTTGTACCTGGGAAAGAACAACCCCAGGTATCAGTACAGGTTGGGACTGATCTGTTGGAAGGCAGAGAAGGGAAAAAGGATCTGGGGGTCCTAGTTGATGGCAGGCTGGCCATGAGCCAGCAATGTGCCAAGAGGGCCAATGACATTCTGGGGTGTATTAGAAGGGGGGTGGCTAGTAGGTTGAGAGAGGTTCTCCTGCCCTTCTTCTCTGCTCTGGTGGGGCTGCATTTGGAGCACTGTGTCCAGTTCTGGGTCCCCCAGTTCAAGAGGGACATAGAATTGCTTGTGAGAGTCTGGCGCAGGGCCACAAAGATGATAAAGGGAGTGGAGAATCTCTCTTATGAGGAAAGACTGAGGGAGCTGGGGCTCTTTAGCTTGGGAAAGAGGAGACTGAAGGGTGACCTCATTGACGTTTATAAATACATAAAGGGTGAGTGCCAGGAGGATGGAGCCAGGCTCTTCTAGGTGATGTCTGATGACAGGAGAAGGGGCAATGGGTGGAAGCTGAGGAATAGGAAGTTCCGTTTAAACATGGGGAGAAACTTTTTCACTGTGAGGGTGACAGACACTGGAACAGGTTGCCCAGGGGGGTTGTGAAGTCTCCCTCTCTGGAGAGATTCAAAAGATCACACATTCCTGTGTGATCTGGTGTAGGTGATCCTGCTCTGGCAGCGGGGTTGGACTGGATGATCTTTTGAGGTCCCTTCTGGACACAGACATTCTGTGATTCTGTGATATTACGCAGCAAAATCTGTTATTGTTTTTTGTGATATAAAATTAAACTAAGGCCCAAGTACAGTTTATTAACAGATAATTAAATATAAAGAAATAACTTTCAAAATTGCTCAGTTTCATATCAGACCTTGAAACTGTAGTGTTTTAATTTCAACAGTTTTGTTTATTAACTAACTTTTTGAAAGTATCTCACCACACACAAGTAACATCAGTGGAGTTACATTAATTTAAGAGAAGCATCCACTCTTATGTTTGCCTCTTTCCCCTGTAAATATTCATTTTTATCTACCCCTAAAAGACACAGAATCCCATTATCAACAAGTTCAAGACTAAATTTACTTATGATGCTTATCTGCATTTTCCTCCCCCACCCTCTGTCATCACTGTATCCTCTTTTGCACATGGCTCATTGTTTTCTGACAGTACTTCCTCCTTCTTACCCAGTTTCTTTTGTAACACTACTCTAAGGTGCACCTAATTTGCATCGCAGTGAAGAAAACCTGGCACTTCAAAACATTAATAAAAGCTAAGTAACTATACCTCAGTGAAACCCATTGTCACAGTTTAGGGTCAGGGTGGCCCTTTAGACCAATAACAGACACTACCTGTTAACCCCCCTCCCTCCCCAAAGAGAAAGGGAAAAGGAATAAGGGAGAGAAACAGCGATTAGAAAAGGAAACTAGAACACCTTTAAGAGGGTGAGCGAGCAAGCAAGCAAAGAAAACCTAGCAAGCTAATGAAAAAATAAACATCAACCCTCCAGATCCCTCCTTCTGGCAGCTCCCTGGCTCTTCTCCCCTCTTGGACTGCTCTGTCAGCTTTGCTCAGGTCCTCTTTTGGTTCCTTCCTCAGAGCATCCAAGGAGGACTCTGTTCTGCCTTCGATCCCAATCGGTGTGTTCCTGGATCTGGTACCAGAATCCAGCTCCTGAATACAGCTCCCATCTGCTGCGTGGCCCAGTCTGGGACACCCTGGTGCCTGCTCCACAGCATCAGTAATGACAGTGACATAATTACCATCAGGGGGATTGGGTTCACTACTGGTTTTGTACAGATTTGTACATATTCTTTATTATTAAAGCTGTTCTAGCTTCCTTTTCTAATCACTAAGTCTCTCTCCCTTATTCCCTTTCTCTTCCCCTTTGGGAAGGGAGAGGGGTTAACAGAGAGCATCTGTTATAGGTCTAAGGGGCTGCCCTGATCCTAAACTGTGACATCCACAAAACTAAAAACCAGCTTTAAACACAGTCAGACTCCTTGCTTTATTTTATTTATGCTCAAATATATTACATTTCATTTGCATTTAAGGAAATCTCTGGCCTTTATTCAATATCCTACATACTGTTTAACACTGCAGAAGAAAGACCTTTCTCACTGCTTTCATACCAAGCTCAAGAGTCGTCGTTCATCCATGCAGTTGAACTGTTAACTATCTTGAAAAACGTCTCTTCTAAACTATCTTGAAAAACACTACAGCAAGTAGCCATCAAACAGATACCTTTACTCATCTGAGCTGCAGGTGTAGCCTCTGATAAACAGATGTAATTTCAGCTGGTGATGCAAGAGTTTATTATCACTGTATGATGCATCTAACTAGTTCCTTAGTAAGCTGTATGCTTATTTTGGTATGAAAAATACATCCAAAAAAACCCACCATAATCACCACTTCCCTACCATCCTTGATTTTCTACTTTCACAGCACAGCACTCAACATGGAACTGATAAATTCAGTTTATTAAGGGCACTGTGAGCTGACAAAGATACAAAAGTACAGAAAGTAATAGCTAGAGGTCATTTATACCAAGTTAAATACACCAACACATCCATCAGCTGGTCACTGCCTGATAATCAGAGAACTGCTGGGTTTAGAGAAGTGGCTTTATCACATTACCACTGCATTCTTGCTATTAAGTTTGAGATTAATTTAGTTTCAGATTTTGAAAAGTAACTAGAACCCACTTTTGTCTACCTTCTACCTCATATAGTGTAAAGCCAGCAAGCAACCTTCTCCCAAGTGGTTATGGTTTATCAGAGAAAATACTCTCATACAGCTTGTACAGTCAACAGTAAAAAACAGGCTTTATTATACCACATAAAGTAAAATTAGTGTGAAAAAACCCTGACTTTTTGTTGTTGCTGTAAAGCACGTGATGTTTGGCACATCAATGATACGGAAAACTTCACATACTAATTCTTATTTAGCATAAAGGAGAAAAATACATTGATGGAGAAGGGAACAGTGGAAATAATCCTCTTTTCTCAGCCACGGTTTAAATGTAGACTACAATTCTACAAGAAGATATCTACAAACAAGTGATGACAAGTTGTTATTTCCATAACATTCAGTCTCACCAGGAAATAAAATTTTATGCTGAAAGTATTATCAGGGACAGACAAGTGGAAATACTAAAATTGTAGAGAACCTCTTGCTGTTATGGAAAAGAAATTTGCAATAAGCATGCTAAAGAAATAGCAAGTGAAATAAACAAAAAAAATAGAATTATTTATAAACAGCCAACTTGTAAGAGCAGAAAAGCACATGGAAGGAAAGAGTTAAACACACCTAACCATTGCTTTCACACAGTAATATCTCCAATTCAGAAGCAGAAGCCAGCCTGAGCTCCCCCCAGTAAAAGGTAATTATGCAAAAGAGTGCCCAGCACAGCAGCAGGAAGGCAGCACGCATCTGAAAGCTATACCACTGAATCAAAAACTCTGTGCTCATTTGTGGTTAGCAAGGGCAGCAAGGTCTTCAGAACTGCAGATGGAAATCTTCAGAGGAAGGGCTATGAAACTTCTGCAGAATGACAGCAGCAGCCTAATTTGACTTTGACCTAGAAAGGCTGCACCATCTCACTTAGTCACCGTGCCTGCTGTAAGCAAGCCTCAATGCACAGAGCCAAAGTGACTAATGACAGTCTTCGAAACACTCACCAGCACTGCAAGAACATACTTAGTCCTTTTTACAAAATCTGAGCTGAGATTTAATGGTAAAGAAAAATGATACAAGCAATTCTAGTCTAATAAGAGCACATTAAAAAATTGGTTCACTGACATTAGCAAGAAATCCTAATTATAGAGGAGTCAAAGGGCCTGCCAAGCCTTGCCAGTTCTTCCAGTCTAAGATGATGATAACCATTTTAACAGTACAATAAGTAGAGCCCAACACACCATACTGATGCCAATAAAAATTCTCTCTTATTCAAACACAGTAACTCATGCATAGTAGAAGTAACTGTTCAGACTGCAACTGATCCTTACCAATATTTATCAACGTATGGGGGCATAATCCCACACTAGTGAGAAGATAAACAGAACAGGCTAGGAAAAGAGAATTATTCATGAAATGGTCTTGCTCCATGGTTCAGTATGGTTCCCTTTCCATACGGGTCAGCAACAGTCTTCTGAATGACAGGGAGACTCTAGAAAGTAGACTGGAAGAAATTAAAAAAGAAACAAATCCTTGAACCTTTAAGCATGTCTGAACAGAAAGGGGGAAAAAAGTTCCAATAGCTACCATTGGTACTGTGAAACTGTGAAATTAACATCTCAAATCAGATTTCTGGGCAATTTGTGCAGTTATTCAGAAATAGTTTAAACCATTTCACAGACCACTAGTATATGTAACTATCAATAAGACACTAGACTACAAAGCTTAATAGTTTAATTAATTCTACCTCTCAAAATGCTGGAGAGATATATATATCTCAAATAGGAAACTGGTCATATCTCCTAATAACCCTTGATGAATTTCAAAGGTTTCAATACTTCCCACAGGTTTTCTACACTCTGGGTCAGTGGATGTACGATATGAAGAACAAAACTGTCCATTGTAAACAAGAAATGTTATACACACTTAGTGATAAACTGATTCTTTTCACCCTTCTCACTTGCATATGGAGTCAATGCTTCGAGATTTGAAATGGAAAATAGCAATAAACCGTAAATAAACCAGAACCACTGCCAGGCAAACTACCACTTAAGATTTATGAATAGTATCAGAACAACAAAACCAGTGGATCTACTTATTCTGGCTACAGGAGAGTGAAGAAGTTTTCATTTTGAAAGAAGTTCAGTTCATATTAAAACTTGGAAAACAGATCTGGAAAACATTTCAAAAGATCCAGTCCCTCCTCGGGACAGCTCCATCTCACATTTACAACCTGTATTTCTCTAAGAGGTCTTTAATGCCACCCCAAAATTACCTCTTTCATAAGGTATTTTTTCACTCAGGAGATGAAATGAGGAAATGTCATTCCTAAACCTGTCTAAACTAGAGGAAACCCATCACTTCATGCATACAAGATTAAAAAACAACAACCACCACCACCAAACAAACAAACAAACAAAAAAACAGACAAATAAAAAAAAAACCCAAGCTATTCCTTGGCTTCCTTAAATATTCCTTTATCCTACTTAGTACTACAGTCATTTATTCTACTCAAACCTCAGCCACTTCTGCATAGTAGTTCAAACACAAGCATTCCTGAAGTGCATAAGTATCTTAAAAAGTAGTAATAAAACTAGTGATATGCCTTTTTTAAAATCAGAAAGTATTTTCCATGTGTTGATGTAACGAACTAGTTAGCATTAGAAGAAATATATAGCTTAACCCTCTAACCCCAAATTTAAACCAGAAAAAAAATAAGAGCTTTCTATTTAATGCTTCATAATCTTACCATTTAGCATTTGACAGAAAACACTAGACATCTGTCTGTCCAAAAGACAACCATTTCTTTGCACTCGTTTCAGAACATGTGGCTCACGTTTGACTGATAGCTATACATCCTGTTTGCACAACACTTAATTGCATTGCTCTGTCAAGCATTCCTGTATTACACGAGCATTCTGTATTACACACCTGTTTTGTGCCCATGCTTGTGACACATAAGCATGAGGTAATTGCATTCTGAATAGGAAAAAAGGATGTAACAGACTCATAGGTCACATGTATCAATGCTAGAATAGCTCAGCACTTTAGCAGCAAGATGGTGTGCTGCATGAACTGTAAATGGTGATGCTGACAAGTACTGTAAAACAGACTTCTTTCCAGCTACTAAAGAGACCCCACAAACCCATTAAAGGCAGTGCAAAGGAGTTAATGCATTCTACAAGCAACTGGACAAAATTTTATCTATTTAAAATTGGATTTGAAAACTGTCATTTATACTGAAGTCATTTTTTTTAACTAAAAATCCACAATGAGAGCCAATAAGCATCCAAACAGTGAAGTAGAAAGATAACCTTCCCCTATTTCAAAAAGGCCTTTCTTTGATTATCTTCATAAACTTGTTCTGCCAAGCTGGAAATGCCTAGGAACATTTCTGTGGCCACTGGTGGAAAATTGTAGGCAGACAGACCTTCTCTGCTTACTCTGAAACTAGGATATTGAAAGTAATGCCAAAGAGAGAAACCTTTCTGCTTTCAGAAGACAATATAAAGTATGGGCATTACCAATTAAGTCTAGACTTTAGAGTAGCTCACAATAAGTCTGCATTAGGCAACCAGCACTGGCATTACGCAAGCTACTGTATGACATGAATGCTCTTTTAAAACAATAATGACCTCAAATCACTAAACAGGATTGATGCCTACTGACTTGTGGATTTATAAAAAACCTACTTGCAATGAAGCATTTGGTTGCCTTGAGAGACTACATTTTTAAAGAACCACTTCCTGGCAGCCTCACTGTTGCAAGCATTAGCAAAAGATCTCAGAAATCTGAGAGAAACCACCACCTCAGAAAGGAAAAATATAAAATAAAATTTAAAAATCATGTAAGGAGCTTTATCACTATAGTCATAGTTCTAGCATCTGTGGGGAACTGTCTGTCCCTTACAAGTTACTAGAATGTTTCTTTTTATTGTGCAGTTTAAGAAAGTTCATCTCCATGCTAAATCAGTACTAACACCCTTTGTCTTTTAACATTATTATAATTCAGACAAATACTTTTCTTTTTTTTTTTCACCATACTGCAATTTGATCACCACTCCTATTCCAGCTCAGTCAAGCTGTAACTCCTGTCCTCTGCATACTGTTTAGATATACTTTTGAGGAATATACTGAGAAATTAAATTCCCCATATTCCTTTCACAACCTGAATATACAGAACATAAGAGATAATATTCTTAGCTGATATAGGAGATTAAACCACTTACGAATTCCACAATATACAGATTTTCAGCATGTAACTTTTTTAGGTGGGGGTCAGCACTATGCATATGGTACAGATAAGGAATCTGGAGGAATGGCTTGGATCTGAATGACATAACCCTGTAACATTACCCATTCTGGTCCCAACAAATCTGTATTTACTGGCTTTTTGAGTGTGCTTCCTGAAGAAGAGATAACAGAGAAGTGCCCAACTGTCACTTCTAACATAACTTTAGTTCCTAAAAAATGCTGAAACTAAGCAGATTTTTGAGCCTATGCCTTTAAGAAGGGTGTTTTGAGGAGACAGAAATCCAGGACAGCTTAAATAAGATGTCCCCATTGCTATTACTCAACAACATACTTCCAATGAGAATGGTAATTACCTTAATTTCTTTAACTTTATTGAAGGAGAAAGGGGTAGGAGGAAACCTAAAAAACTGCAATCACACATGATTGAAGTTGGTGGTACAACCCCAGTATAACTTCAAAATATGAGTGGAGGGGGTGCAGGTGGAAGGGAAAACATAGGCCCCATGTGAAACACCCCCAATCTCTTCAAATCACCTGAGCATGTAATGAACAAACTTATGTGGTTCTAGAGGCTTTTAAATAAACACTGCACAGTTTACTTAAAATCAACAGGGTATTCTGGCTACTACCTCTGTCTTCAGTAATGATGAAATCAGGTGAATTTCATCTTCCCTTCAAGTCCATATAATTTATTCTTCATTCTCATTTGTCCATCTCCCAAACAGAATAAGAGCAGACTTCAGCCCTACTCCCTGGGTATACCATTACTTTGCGAGCAGATTACAGGATTTTTTTCTAATACAATGCTCTCCAAAACAGTCAGCATGGACTCCAAAGCTCTCACAGGAAGGTTGCCTGATCCCTTCCTCCCCCTATACAGTATGTTTCACATACAGAGAGAAAGAACTAGGTCCTTCAACACCAACGAGGTTTTCTCTGCCTTCTGTTAGGAGCACTCGCCCTTCACAGGATCTTATTTCTCAGTAGTTAAGAAGCCAGCTTGTACAGCTCTGTTCACACCATGGAGAGGTGCTTTCCGTGTATCAGCACATTTGGTGCCTTATTAGTTTACTAAGACACCTGTGAGCTTGCCTAAAATAAAGGACAAATGTTTGTTGAGCATTCAAGTGTATGTGGTAGACCTGTCATTTGCAAATGTTAATTGCTTCAAGGTATTTGACACCCAGTAAGTCCAAGGTACAAACACCTGAGGAAAGCAAACATAGAAACTCAAATTGCTACTCACTTTATAATTGCCACAAGTTCCTGCTCTTCTACTCTAAAAGCAGGCAGCCTCGTTAAATAAACTATCTAAATCAGATGCGAGTTCAAACACAAATGTTTACTGTCCTGTACTTGTCTTTGCTGCTACACAATAGAATTATTTACTCTTCTGATGCCTTTTCACAACTGCAATAAGAACAATTCAGATCTACTATTTCCTTGTACACAGTTCTAGAGCTGTCTTCACCAGTAAGACAATTCTCTCCTCTGTCCAATTCTGAGAGGAAAATGGCTAAACTTGGGTTTTTGAGCCACATTACTACAGAGTGGGAAGGGCAGAGAGCTGTGAGAATGTATGCTGAAGTCAAAAGGAAAGTATTTTTAAACACATTTTCATCAACTAGAAACTTGTCCTAGAATGGTTAAAAATCTTACTCAGATTACTGTTATTAATCTTCTTTTCTGTTCAGTACTCTTCGGTACAATGTTCATGGCATTCTACACCTTGTTAAACATCAAGGTTTTGTTTAATTTTGCTGTAGCTTAACACGTCTTTGTTTCTTTAAAGTCTTTTCCTTTTAATATTAAATTTTCATACTAATCATTCTATAACCTGAGTAGGCATCCTACTGCAACTACAGTCTTTTCAACAAATTGTACCCAAGTGAAATGTGGTGATGGGAAGGAACAGGAGATAAAAGAAAAGCAAACCAAGTACATGACACCAGGGTAAGGCGAATGAAAACTGAGGAGCAAAGTAGAGAAGGAAAGGAAGGGAAGTCGTATTAATTTTCATATGATGACAACTGTGCAACAGGAACAGGACAGACATACAAGAAAGGAGAAATTTCTTCCTCCAAGAGGAAGAAAAACCATAAATATCATGCCTTCAATGGACAGCCAGGATCCTGTTCTATACATAAGTATCTTTAAACTTAATGATTATTCTCTGTTCATTATGTTCAACAACTGGAGAAATCCCTGAGGGAGATTTTCAGGATAAGTAGTTAAAGCCTCACAGATAATTCTTTATATTTAACATCTCTCCCATTATGCCAGGAGAATTCAGGCATGCATTTTATCATAGATGTTACCATCTCAGAACTAAGTTTCTGAGATTTTAATATGGCAAGTTTCAGTCTTTAATAGATTACCTGGCTTACAGAATTCTTCAATCCTCATCAACACCTCAGGTCAAAGTACGACCTATATTCTTCACTACAGTTTCACAACTGATTCCCTGGTCATAGCAAACAAAACAAAACAAGAAATTCAAGCCTTGGAATATATGAGAATTATTAAAATCTTTGGGTTGGTGTTTTTTTTTGTTTTTTTTTTTTTTTTATATAGACTGTTTACATGCAAAGCAGATGCATTCGAGGAGTGACACTGAGCCAAAACAAACTGACTATATCCAGCATAATCAGTATAATGAGGCCACTAAAGAATCAAAACACATACAGATAGGCAAAAAATTTTCAAAGAAGAGAACCCCTAAACATCATCCTTAAAAAATGCAGATGACACAGTGAGTACATGAACATATCTACATATGCTTTCTCATGGCCATTCTCTGTTCTGGTAGCTGAACCTGCCTTTCCACAAGTTCAGATGTTTTCATGAAGTTTCCACTAGCACTTTTTTTAAAGACTGGTATATAATCAGGTTTGCAGTACTTAAAAATCTTCATTATTCCTGTTTATATGTTAAAAAAAGTTTCAAAGGATAAAAATTGAAGTTGACTAAATTTTCAATCAATTTTTTTGTTGTTTTCAAAAACACCTAGAAACTCCACAGGTTACTCCATTTGCCTTGAGAAAGAAACAAGCATTTCATTTGCAAAGTATACATGTCTTAAGGGCTACAAGGTCTACTACTACTTGAAAATCTGTCTCTCCAAGAAAATTTCATACAAAAAGTACTGCAAAAACAGAGAGGCAGCTCTGGAAAAATCTGTAATTCAAGAGCCATGAGTGTGGGCACACAGCACAATACAAATATTGTACTTACAACTACCTAAAAGACTTTAATTTCATTTTTACAAGGACCAATTTATCAAAAGAAACATCATTATGAAAGCTGCTTCTAAATCCACAAAAATACAGATTTTGAGATCAAGAAGGACAATATTAAGTGCATTCTGTGCTTTTAGTTACTGTGCCTAGTGATATTTCATTCTTTCTTCAAAAAGCAATCTTTTGTATGGCCATCTGCACAGCAAGTGATGAAACCAAGAGAGATTTTTCAAACAAGGATGACAGCAGAAAAGTGTGAGTATAGCTCTAATAGCCAGATGCATACTTTGAATTCTTTGCAACTCACTATTTTTAGTTGCTCACTCAGCTTGACAACTCTAGCATCACTGATATACTTGAGAGCGACTATCTCCTTACTGCAGCAAAGAACAATTACATAGGAACCCCAAAGAGAATGAAGATTTCCATCTTCAATCAAGCAAGGATCTACTGTTACATGTAGATCTACTGTTGCATGTAGACATTTACCTTCAAAAAAATGCTTCAAATGCCTTCAAAAAAATGCTTTTTTGACTCACCTGTCTGTTCAGTCCAAAGACAAAAAGAAACCCTCCATTTATTCTATCAACACAGCAGATCAATCAATAACCTACCTATCAGGATTCATATTATCAATCAAAAACATCGCAATGCTCAGACCACTTCCATTCCAAGGTCTTCTGTGTATTGGTAATACAGTGAAGCTCTACAAACAGACCATTGGCTTTATTCAGCTTCATACTCTACATAAGAGCAGACTTTTACAGATACTTGAAGTTAAAACAACTTACATTTAAGTCCCACTTTTCAAACTAATATAGACCATCAAACAAAAATATGCACATTATGGATATACAAAGATACAAGTTCATGTCTTAAAAAGCAGATGTCTCAGGTATAATTTACAAATTTTGTACACTAAAGATAACGCCTAACAATCATTTTAAAGAAGTACAATAGAAAATTCAGAAGTATGATAGATAAATTATCAATATTTAAAGTGCAGACTTTAGCACAAGGAAAAATGCCAATCAGAAGAGGAAGCAGCCCTTCAAATTCCTGTATCTTGTTATACAGATAATCCTACACTGAAATCAATTGCTCCTTTCAATTAAAGATTAAAAGATAATGAACAGTTCTCTTTCCTTTGCCTTTGAGTGGACATTGCTCCAAATTTAAGCTTTATTACACACAGAATACTCTGAACAGTATTAAAATCTGTGTATTGGACTTGCCAAAAACTTACTCTGAGGCAAAAAAACAAAACAAAACACCTCACTACCTAAAATTTGTCTTTTTCATATTTTTAGTGACCTTTCAGCACTTGCATTCTTTTGCTCCAGTATCGCATAAGGAACAACCAGTTAGTTCCCTATGTAATAAAATTCCAGGGCCTCCTTATTCTAACCACACTTTTTCCAGCGTTTCATTTTAGGATTTTCTGGAACAAGTTATCCAGCTGTGTTAAAAGTGTTTAGTCCCAACAGCTATTATTTACTCAGTGTGTGTGAATATTTCACATCCTCCTGTCACAGAAGATAATGTATCTGGAAACACACAGAACATATCACAGTGCTATTTATAGAATACTTACTTTTTATGCCTTATCATTAAATGAAACAATGAAGTTAAAGTATACAACTCTCACAAGAGCTACAGAAGAAACTTTGTAAAAAGGAAGAAAAATGTGAAGTAGAGAGGAGAGGAAAGGATGATAGCAAGGAATTGTCACATCTTACTGTCCCCTAATGATATCGTTTCAAGATAAGTTAGAAAAGTCCCAAATATTTAGATAAGGAAAGAAAAAATTAGGAAAGGGGAGAACTAACCTGTCAATGGAGGAAATAAATTTCTAGTAAAAATGTCTTGCCCAAAGATGCAGAAATTAGTGATTAAGGTGAGACACCACAGGGAAATACCTACTAAGCCCCCTAAGTCATCCTGGGACTGCTAAATGCAGTCTGAAAGAAAGCAGCCTGATTAAAGACACATACGAAAGACAACAAGATGAGAAATCATAATAAATGCTGAAAAATAGTCAAAATTATAAAAGCAAGAGTGAAAGACAGAGTAACACACAGCTGAGACTGTTGGGAACATTCCCATTCTGACAAGATTGCTGAACCAGTGCCACTGGTCCACTGATCAGATAAACACCTCCAGCAGCTTCCACACCTCAGTATTAAGAGGGCTACTCGTTGCACCTCTCCCGTGTTTCAGTGCTACTGAAGTCTCACTTCCCCCCATCTCAGACATGTTTACAGGAACACTGCTGCACTTCTCCAAACTCACAGTTTCAGATGATCTTATTACAATACATTATACCAGACTTCGGTTTCCACTTTTCTGATTCCTACTACTCCTTCATCCCCCTTCCCCAAGAAGCTCACTGAATGAAATGAAAAGGATTTTTCTCTTACTGCCAGCAAACTTATTTATTTACCCCCTTTTCGGAATAAGGCTCTGTTTCAAAGCCATTATAGGCATAAATTGTAACCTCTATCTCATATCACCCTTTTGGAAGAAGGGGCAGAAGGGAATGCTGAAATAAGGCAAAAATTAATATGAGTGGTCATGCCAAAGCTGGGCATGTCTTGAAGTTCAGACAAGCCTTCATTGTAAGAATGTTAAATAATTCCACAGAGTGGAGGGAACATACAAAAAAACTAACTCTGGACTTACTGCTTTATCACCGGGGGAAGTTAGCAAATGCCCTTCTGTAACTGGCTATCAAGCCAGGTCCCTGGGAAACACCCAGACACTACCCCTTCACATGGGTGGCTTTATTGCTTCTCCTGTGAAATCTCATTTCCTTCTGGTGCAGAAAGAGGGCACCATGCACAGACTACATCAGACTACAGAGCAAGACACATCAGATGCACAAAGAATGAGGCAGAACTTTTAATGGTTCACATATATCATTGCCTATTTTACTCTAGGAACCTAAGTAACTGGTTTGCTATGAACTGGACAGGGGAAGAAGTATGTGTTACCAACTGGGACTACAAGGAAGCCTCACTTAGCACTCAGAACAGAACCTGGGTTACCATCAAAGAAAACCCATTCCTGCACTTTTCCCAGGAGCTAAATGGAGTACAAAGAACAAATCCCAAATTGTACACAGTTAGCTTTTGAATGAATAACATTGCTTACACACACACAAAAAATACAATATTTAAACTTACTCCAAGGTTTCAGATAAATAATTTGAAGACATCAGCTACTACTGTTTGAAACAAGCACCTAAACACAAGCTATTTCAACATCTTGACTACAAGCTGCTTCACAAGCTTCCACAGGCAACAAACATGAAATAAGTGTCCAGTAACACTGAAGAATTCCCAATGCACCAAAACATCCAGAAAACAGTCAGCTCCCTAATAAACTAATGGCAGGGAAGAGGAAGCAGATTTACAAACATATTCTTATCACCCGCTTCATAGCGATGCAGAAGCACTCTTATTGCACTCCAAGAACAACAGGATCAAGCATTACCTCAGTCCAGACCTGCACACTCTCATGCATAAGCTGTCATTTCTATAAGAAGAATGAATTAGATTTATACACAAGTACCTAGAAGTAGGATTGGACCCACAGACATGTAGAGCCATGAAAAAGGAGTTTACAAGGCCCATCATAAGCACTTATTCTTCCACTGCGAAATATTACTCTCATGAGAATAGCCACCATTAAAAAAACTTATTTTACATGACATGACTAAGTCCAATATCTATGTGTGTGTACACTATATATAAAATATACACATGCACACAATTTTTCATTTTATGGAAAGAAATAAATAGAATCACGACATTTCTTGGCTGACAGAAGTTATCTTTTCAGTTTTCTTTTTAGGATGTTAATATGTATGATTTTTAGAGGAAAAAAATAAAATCAAAGCTACCAGAGTCTAAACTGTATACTTCTTGTCCCTGACATTGAACCACTGTCTAGCAACCGAACAGAACCTGAAACTAGTCTTCTTTTACATTATTCTTCTGAGGATACATAGCTCACATCTACTAGATTCCTCAAAGTACAGGCACTTTGGTTACTTACTCCTTTAAAGGGCTGCCACGTGAATTCTTTGTTAAATAAGGGCCTTGAGTTAAAATATCATATTGGACACACTGATTTTACTTTTATTTTAAGATGTTAAATGTCATATTTGAGATCCCATTGAGGCATTAAAAATAAATTACAGATCCCAACTTCATGCTGCGAAACTTCACAGATAAAGAATTCTCTTACCTTCACAAAACCTTCTCAAGAGACACTCCCATCCAAATGGTCCCTTGTGCTGGGGACAAGAACCATCCACAATTCAGTATTACCTTGGTAATTTGGGGCATGCAGGGATGATGGTGTGCTAAGATGTAGAAATGGGACATAACCCATCAGGCAAAGCCAGCATCACGTAACATGGTACGTCACAAAATTATATTGCCTTATTCCCAACTCACATAAAAGCTATTTCTGTTCATCCTTTTTAGTACTGCTTACTGAAGTAATGTCATTACTATTTTGTGAAACACTATAGTACTCCAATTCATGCCCTCAGGGCTTTAAACTCCTTCCACTGACTAGACAGGACACATGGACACCTCATGCCGGGGGATAATCAGATGCCTGGAGTACAGAGCGTCAACTGACAAGCATTAATGAATGGCCTGACGTAGAAGACTCCAGTTTTAAGCCCAGACTGAACCACAAGCACAATTTGTGTCTAACAGTAGGTTAATTAACAGCTTTGTAAGATACAACCTGTCACCACAAGAAAAATCCTTAATCTTAGATTTAGGTAGTTCAAGAATATTGTAACTATAGTTTCAGCATCTGAGAAATTTATGACATCTAGTCCCATAGTTACATATTGAAGGAGTATCTGAAACCTGCCTGAATACGTAGGAGATAAAAAGTAAAGCAACTGTATAGGACAAAGCACGCCTGGCTTCTCTGTTCAAGTCCCAGTGAAGCCAAGTACAGCCTTTAATTTCTAAAGAAGTTAAATGAAGTCAGAACCTTCAAAAAACCACAATTCAATCATCAATTTCTGTGTGTGTATTTCAGACCCCGGTACACTGAAAGTGATCTGAATACCCTACCTTAAAGTAACCTCAGTCTGCTACCATAACACAGCCAAACAAGTTCATAATCCAGATAGATTATTAAAAACATGTAAATGTGCAGCCTTGTTTGCATTTTTAAAATACAGTTAATACTACATTACCAGCAATGTGGAAAGTATCCAGCATTTCATATGCTGTTGTATCACTCTTTGCTCCTCTGACAGTCACTTCTGAACAGCTGCAAATCCATACAGGCTTAAAAAAAATAATGTTTTCAAAATATAAATGAACAATTAACAAATAAATTTCAATTCTCCCAAGTTATTAAAACCAGTCAGGAATAATCCATCATCAAAGAACATACTGAAGATGTTTTTATACTTAAGCTGAGTAACTCTACTGATCAAGACCAAGTTTTGGCGTAATTTAAAATAGTGCAAAAAAGGTCCCCATATAAAATGCCTCAGAAAAAAAATGGGAGTTAGGAAAATTTCAGGTCTAGTAACCAAGAATTCTCTTTTGTCTGTGACTGACTCTCAGACCTCAGTCTGCTTACAAAACAGGAAAAAGAAGAAAACAAAACCTATGTTTAATATTCCTTCATAAGTAGTGAACATCTAAATTTACAAGCATCAATTTCCTTTCTACATCTCCCAAAGCAAACAAAAAAGCTAACCTTAACACAGCTTGTCTCCTAAAGAGGGAGGTGCGGTAAAACTGAAAAAAGGACTTCCAAAGGTCCCATTTACCCTGAGCTGTTCTGAGAGAATGTGATCTTCTGGGTTTTTACATTTTAAAATCAGATTGCTTTGTTCAGGTAATCAGTTTGGTGTAGATACAGATTTTAAAATGACAAAACTAACCTGTGAATTCAGAGTTTCAACACCTACATTTAAATGTCTACTGGAGAACTAAGAGCAGCCGAATGCAAGTTATTTTGGTTTTATTTCCCAGTGGAAAGACATAAAGCACTTTTTTGTCTCTCTGAATCTCATAAATGGCATTCAGTGAAGAAAAGTGGCAAAGGCCATATAGAGATAAGAGCCCATCTGCAGTGGCTGCCTATCAGCAAGGAACCGAAGGCCACCAAGAAGCTTGTAAGAAGTCCCTTTGCATTGCCAGGCACAAGTGGAGCACACCTCTGAGCACTCATCCCTTCTCCAGTGCATGCTGCCATAAAGACTCAATGCCCCAACACAGAGTCCTACAGAATAACAGTGTTATAGGAGGGTAGACTGTTAGAGGGTAGAATTGACTGTTAACAAACTCCCATTCCACAAAACTAATTGAAATGTTTATATTCAAGTCACAAAGGTGCTAACAGACTAGTCGCTAACCTCTGGGTGTATCAGAACATTTGGATGCTTTTTTATTGCAGTGTCAGGAACCTGCCATACCAGCTCAAGAAAATAAATGAACAGGAACTCACTCTAACAGAGGAATACTAATCTGTCAATAATTGATCATATTCTTTCCTTCTATATATGACTAACAATTATACTCTGAGCCTTGTGTCTATTTATAGAAAGTTAATACACTCAGATAATAGCCCACAAAGGCAAACAATTCAAGAGGAAGCTTGTGAACATCCTAGAACTCCTGTTAATTACCAAGAGGGAGTTTCTACATGTGGATTCCATATAGCCAAGTGTTTGGCTTTTCCCGCCTCCAAAATATACTAGCAAATGGAAAGGTAGAATTGAAACACTTTCCAATTATGCACTTCAACAATCCTGAAAAAAACCTGCAAGCAAACTTAGGGAATTACTGTTTTGGTTCTGTAAGCAAGTAATTGCAAGATATAAAAATGTTTTCTAAAACTGCCTGCATGCATAGCACAGAATTGCCTGTGAGAAGAAGATCCAAACCCAAAATGTATAAATAACAAACGTGTTGGCCATCACAGTTACCAAGAAGAAATGGTAAGTATTTGTAAGATCTTTTTCACAGACGAATTGTGGGCAACCACCAAATTAGCAAAGGTGCATTTCCGATTTTACCTTGTAGTGATGCATCAAGCAAAAAAAGGAATTGTTTCCACAGCATCACAATTTTACTCCTGATTTAACCAGGCTTATTTTGGTTTAGTTTAACTTCATAGGCATAAGTTATCTTCTTATACTGAAATCTAATTCAAGACAAGTTTATTATTGAGAGCAGCCCTGCAGAGAAGGACTCAGGGGTGTTGGTGGATGAAAAACTGAACATGAGATAGGCTTGCAGCCCAGAATCACATCCTGGGCTGCACAAGAAGCATGGCCAGCAGGTCAAGGTTGGTGATTGATTCTCTACTCGCCTCTCACATGATCCCACCTGAAGTACTGTGTTTAGGTCTGGGGCAGAATAGCATAAGAAGGACATGGACCTGTTGGACCAAGTCAAGGGAAGGGCCACAAAGATGATCAGAGGACTGGAACACCTCCCCTGTGAGGACAGGATGGGGTTGTTCAGCTTGGAGAAGGCTCCATGGCAACCTTATTGTGTCCTTCCAGTACTTAACAGTGGCCTACAGGAAATACGGGGAGGGACTCCTTATCCAGGATTGCAGGGATAGGGTGAGGGGTAATGGTATTAAACTGAAAGAGGGTAGATTAAGATTAGATAGTAGGAAGAAATTAGTTACTGTGCCTGTGGTGAGACACTCGAACAGGCTGCCCAGAGAAGTTGCAGATGCCCCTTCCTCCCCCCTAAAATGTCCAAGGCCAGGTTGGATGGGGCTTTGAGCAACCTGGTCTAGTGGGAGGTGTCCCTGCCCATGGCAGGGGGTTGAACTAAATGATCTTTAATGCCCGTTCCAATGCAAACCATTCTGTGATATTATGATTTATTAATGATATAGGTTTGACAGAACCAGTTTATGCAGCGACAAGAAACTGAACCTGTTTTGCAAAGTCTCTTCATCCAAAGCATTTCATACAGATATACGTAGTTTGGATGTTTCCCCTGTTATTAACAGATCTGACTGTAATTACACCACATGAGTTTTATGCTACTTGGAAACAGATGTAAAAATCACATGCAATCTCTAAAAAATTACAATGAATGGAAAGTTTACCACACAAGATAGTCAAGGCAGCAGAAAAAGAATCCACTCTTTGAGCTAGCACTGCTCTCATTTCTAGAAAAAGACTAGAGCCAAACTTAAAGGTCAAAAAAAAAAGTTTAGCTTTCAATGCTGGACTTTAATCCATATCAGCTTATGATGGTAAAATTTTTAATAACTTATGCCCATAACTATTGGTAAAAATTCTGCAAGGCTGAGAAATCTTAAATGCTCATAATGCTCCTGTTTCATTAAGGAAATCAAAATGTTACAGACTAGAAACATCTATATTTTTCCCTTGGGGCTACTGTCATTGCATTACCACTAGCTGTAATCTAGACGTAAAAGTCAGAAGCTCACAACATTAAACACACATATAAACCTGTGTCTTCCAAGCATCAGCAATCCAATTTAAGTGCTATCTTGTAAATAACACAGCCTGCCCTTCTCATAACACAGCTGAGAAACCTTTTCCAGCACTACCTGCTAAAGAAAAACTCTGAAAGGGAAAGTAGGAATACATAATATTATTGAGCTAACCTATACACATGCAATCCCATTTACAAAGGAATTAGTATCTTTTATGACAAAGAATCCCCACAGCACCATCTGTGTCAACTACCTGATGTGCAGAAGATGTCTGCCTAAGCTTAAGATGGAAAAAAACCCCTACCTTAATGTTCAGCTATGAGCTCTAGTGTGTCACAGTGAACAACACACGCCACAAGCCAACTGAGCCTCCAGCAAATGCATACTGGAGAGAGAAAATGGACAAAAAACAGATTTTTAGGGAAGGAGGGAAGGTACTGGCAGTTTTGAAAGAGTCTGAATACAATTATTTTGTAAAATGGTCTGGTCTCTTTTCTCAGTTACCCACTGAGTACATTTCATGAGTTTAATTCTGCTATATACAGCCTCAGAAATGTATTTGTTTCCTGAGAAGCCATCATTCATTTCTGTGCTAGCAGCTTACCCAGAAGGGAGGGGAGGGGGGAAGGCAAAAAAAGGCAGTATGAGGCAATGTCCTTCCCCTCACCCCCCTAAAACCAGAGTTCTCTCCACATCAAAGTCTAAATGTTCAATGGCATAATTTGACCAGGAAAAGTAATAATCCCTTCTCTTGTTATCATATTTCTTCTTTTGAGTTGTTACTATTTTGCTCTCCTTTTCACCAAGTTTAAGAAATCTGTCTGACATACAACAACAACAAAAAGAACAAACCACAAACAAACCAACCCCCAAACAAACAAAACAAACCCCCCAAACAAACAAAACAAACCCCCCAAACANCAAACAAAACAAACCCCCCAAACAAACAAAACAAACCCCCCAAACAAACAAAACAAACCCCCCAAACAAACAAAACAAACCCCCCAAACAAACAAAACAAACCCCCCAAACAAACAAAACAAAACAAAGTATCTAGTGAGATACAAGATTTACCCTCCTTTGTGTGTCCTGAGGCAGAACATCATGAAATAGTCAAACCAAAAGCCTGAATTTAAACACTCTTCTTTATGGTTAACACTGCACTATCTGCTGCAGTCACATGCAAAAGTGCATTAATGAATTCACTGGCATATCTTGGCTACAACACAAATTAATGCCAAGAATTTTACTTCATCCATTTTTCAAATCCCCAACATCACTAGAGGCTGCCAATCAAGGACTAAGCAAATTAAGTGTTCTCTTGTCTTGATTTGTCTCTGTACACCCATTAGCTAGAGTATTCCTGTTTTGTCAAAAACAGGAGGAATCAATTTGTCTTGCCATCACCTTATCCAAACACAGGCTTCCAAAACTGTGATTAAAACATTTTTGTACAACCTTGGCAATGTTAACTTAGCAGATGTACGATGTACACTGGAAACGAACATCAAGTTACAAAGGAGGGGAAAGCAAGAACAAATGCACTACTATTTAGATAGCAGCCCACCCCCCTCAAACAGACCAACAGTTACTATTTTCCAGTCAGCATTTCACAGGACTTTATTATAAAACTGGAGTCATCTTATCCTATATAGTTTTTAAAACTGCAATTTTTTAAAGAAAGGTATTTTTAAGTTCTCTAAAATGCACACTCAGTAATCTACTAACAACAGTACAAAACCAAGAAGTATCTATTGATGAATTCATCTATTTACGAAGTGAACTTCCAATATAAGTAGCCTTAAGTAGTGATATGAAAAAAATACTCAAGTAGAAGAGGGAAGAAAAAAAAAAAAACCACTTCATAATGAGGGAACTATTTTATAAATAGATTATTTTTATATTACCCTCACTGTCTAAAAATCCCCCATGGACACAAGAGTGAGGTCATCTGAATACATAGTTGTAAGAAAACACATAAAAGATTTCTCTCTGGGCCTTCTATAGCACACATCATAGAGTTACTGTCACATTTCCGTGACCCTAGATGTTCAGATCCAGACTATGTCTAGGGGAACACTCAGAAACTTGAAGATAAGTGAAATGCAGGTGAGAAATCAACACATGCAAGTTAGCAGCAACCTCAGTCCCCACAGCAAACACTCGTACTCAGCAGTAAAACACCTCTTACTTTCCAGAGCACAATTCTTCACAGACCTTTCTCCACCTTAAAATTCCTGACCTAGGGAAGCTGTTGCAAAATCATTGTCATGATTCTTCGGAATCCTAAACTACTACAAGTATTTCTTTTGTGTTCATTACTTAAAAAAATAAACCCGCCACGTTTGGAGATGTCCAGGCCTCATTAAAATAACTAACCATGCTTGCAGAAAAATTCAGGAGTTAAAGGGTGCTTGGAAACTACGGATATGGAAAAGAAACCTATGATTTACTAACTCAATGCATCACCAGCAAGGTAAAACTTCCCTGCCCTCTACTTACTCCTCTCTCATAAAAAGAAGATGTTAGGTCAGAGACATCTCCTACAGTTAGATGCTGCAGCTTTGATTAGATACCATGATCAAAATAATCAAGATACCATATTGCCATCTTCTAATATTTTAGGATGGAAAAGGGTAAGTTCCTGTCCGCCTCTAACATTAAGCACAAACTGGTGTCAGATGATCCTCATCACATGGGCAACAACACTTAAACTCTTTAAGAAATATGTAACCGGTCTGTGGAGCCCAATCAAGCAGTGAAAAGCAGTAACACTCGTTCTGACTCACCAAAGGAAAACAGCCAAGCTGAGGACATTCTACAACACATACTTAGAGAAAGAGAGATTTGTAAAGTGAAGTAATTCCTAAAACTAACTCCTCTGGTTGACAGGGGGCGAAATAAGATGAACAACACATTTCTCTAAATAAAGGTAAATATTTCCTTGAACTTCAGACTTCAGAAGCATCAGTGCAACACAAGAGGATAAAGAAGACAGACACTGTAAGTTTTCCTTTTCCATTAGCAAAGCCAATTCAAACAGAAGACAGGGAAGGCGGCGGTGGCCGTTTCACTAGACTCTCAAGGTTACTCCTAAAACACTCTGTTAGAATGACACCACTAGACCCACTGAACATTTGCTGGCCTGTTTTGTGCTGCCCTTCACCACCCAGAGATTCTCTCCAGGGGGAAAGACCACTGCACCAGCAGCTCCCGGCAGCGCTTTCGGGACGGTGTCTAAGCAAAGCCTTCTGCTGGGGCGTGAACGCGGAGCCGGGGTGCATCCCGCCGCCCAGCTCCGAAGGGGAGGGAAAGAGCTGCGCTGCCAGACACACCAGCCGCCCCCGCCCCGCGGCCCG
>VWZY01009929.1:501190-513551 GCA_013399075.1 Chloroceryle aenea | reverse complement strand
CGAGGAGGCCCGCGTGGCCTGGGTTCCGCCGCGGCCGGAGACCCGCACCGCTGGAGCGGGCGCTGGGGGAGGCGGAGGCTCCCGGCCCCAAGGTTAAAGGAGTTTCGGCGGACAGACCTCCGCAGTTCATTTATACTGCATTCCTTTAGGTCTCCTTCTGAGTTTTGCAGCGCTAAATGTGCTGAGGGAAACAAATGCGTTGACACCTTGTCACGGGAAGCCCGCAGCGTAGGATTCGGGTCTGGCCGTTCGGAACGGCTCAAAGATAAAAGCATCGCTGAAGAACGGCTGGGGAGCCTTAGTTCAGTCAAGCTGGGGAACGTCTGCTTCAGCCCCTAGGGAGCTTCCTTTAGTGTTCTCCTAAAGGACCAGACCTCAAATAAACAACAGGTTTGTTAATCCACGCTGAGACTGGAACCGAATACTGACTGCTACCATACCTTGTACTTCGGTATCAGTGAGAGGTCCAGCTCCTGCGCGACGCTGCTACCATTGCTGTGTGTTCACTACGGCAGTGCTGGGAACGTAGTGCTCGAAAACAATAAGCTGGTTAGTAAGAAAATAAACATTCCTAGCATACCAAAATATTTCTGTACTTTATTTTACGATGTTTAACTTATAATACTCTATCTTTGTATGGTTGTCAACATGAACTGTAGCTAGTTTAGTTTCCGTTAGTTAATGCAAATGTAAATTGATTTTTTGCTCAGTATCTATACTTTGAGCCCCTCATTTGATCCAATTGTTCATGTTACATAGAGGCCGTTGTTCAGTAACACCTCAGCTTTTCACTCCATTACACTCAGTTGTATTGTTGCACCTTTAGATCACTCTTAAAAATGCTCTGAAATCCATTCAATGACTCATGTTAATTTCAATAAATTTTGCATGGGCGTCGTAGAAACAGGCCAATCTACTTTTATTGTAGGCAACAGCCTCCCACAGATGCCTTACTGCCTCCCCATCTTACATATAAAGAAGATCAGCCCCCAGTGGCTTTCAGTTTTCCTTTAATATTTGAAATAAATTTCAAAAAAACAGATCCCTTTTTTGTGTGAGTCTGGTTGCCGCTAGAGTTGAATGTCTCCAGCATCCATGGACTTCTGGCCAGAGGCAGAGCCAGGAAGAGAACACAGGCCTTAGTCCTGAAAGGCAAAGTTGGAAACAAGGTTACTTTTTTTCTGATGACTGAGCATTGAGATCTGCAAAGAGTTCATCACTACTTTTAGAAAGATAAACTTGGGAACATCCAGATATGTTACCCACTTTTGTCTAATATCTAAATACCAAACCTTTTAAAACATATTTTTTTTTTTTTATTTCTCTGCAACCATACAGACTAGTAACACTAAAGCTGATTTGGTCATTTAATGGCTTGATTCCAGAAACCAAGAAGAAAAAAGCTGAATATGCATTCAGGAACATTAGAAATTAGACCTTTTTTTAGTTGTTAAATATTTTATCCCTTTATTCTTCTTTTAGTTCCAGTGTATTTTGTGTATTTTGGTTGGGTCTCATTTGAGGGGGACTCTTTTTTTCTTTTTTTTTTTTAACTCCCCTGTAGGTTCTCTGCAGGCAGTGTATTTTCAGATAAGAGAAGAGCTTAAATTCCAGCTTTTATTTTTGGAGCTACTCAAACTTTTCAAATGTGTCTCATTTTTGCTTTAATCGTCTTTTGAACCAATAGCATTTAATTTTGGTAAATCTATGTTGCTACTGGAAATGCTAAACAATATTGATGGACTTTGGTTTATATTTAAGCATATAGCCTGTCATTTACCATTACTTTTACTGTTCTTCTAAAATGTCTTCAGTGTCATTGAGCTTGTCAGGCTGAGTGGCATGCTTGTGTTCAGCCATTGTTCTTCTTCTACAACTGGATAAATTTATTACTTCGACAGATTTAGCACACCAAAACTGTCCAGCAGTTCAGAAGACTTCAAAGTGTATGCCATATGAGTCTAGACAAGCAAATACGTTTACACATGTAAATAGCCCTAAACAACACTAAAAAAGATCTGTCAGTCAACCATGTGAAATTATTTTAAGTGCCTACAGGTTCTGACAAGTAACATCTGATGGACTTAAATGAATGAATTCAAGAGATTAATGCCCACAGCATTAGGCCAGGATCATTCACAGAGCTTACTGTCTCCATAGTAAAGCAGGGCATACATTTGTGCTCTGCTACCCCAATTCATAGTCTGTTATCTCAGTAAATTAACCTCTCCTCTAACCTAAACATTCCTTGCAGTAATATCTATCCAGGAGGCAGAGCTTAAACCTGGGAAGCAATAATGTCTGAAACCATTTTAACTAATTCTACCAAAGCACATCTTTGAGTGTTTGCAGGGTTGAGTCCTGAGAAACAAAGCGTGAGCCTGCCTGCATGCTCTGTCAGCCTGTGGGATAAGGAGGGAGGTCCGGATTCAGAAAGGCTCCCTTTCTGTCAAGTCCAGCAAAATAGAGGCAAAATACAGATATAGGTGGTTTTCTGGGTCTAAGACTCAGATTCTGAGTATTCAGAAGCAAAGCTTAGCCTTTGCTCCAGGAGCACATGAGACTGTGGAAATGGCTCATGTACAAGATATCCAAAATTAAATTTCAGATAATGAACTGCTTCCAAGAAATACTGACCTCAGAATTTAGGCTAACAAAATGTCATGCAGGCCTGGAAAGCAGGAAGCCTAACTATTACTGCTATGCAGTAGAACCACCAGAGTGCCTAGGAGTGTCACTGATAAACAGCTTGATAAAGGACTAATGAGCAGGATCACTGCAGTCCAACAGAGCAGTAACTATGCGGGACACCTGAAGTATTCTATGGGAAATAATGTTCAAACATAACATTTAAAGATATGTAGCATAACCAGAATGCGCAAGGCTGCAAATGACAAGTGCTGGCATTCGTGCTTGGTGCATAGCTAAAGTCATTAACCAATGTAAATGCTTTACAGATGTAAACCAGAGTTAATAATTCATAAGAAAGTGCATGATACAACATATTGATGAACTGTATGGAGAGAAGAGCTATGTCCTCCTGGATTCCTTAGTCTGCAGTGCTGTGGGGGCCAGAACTCTGTCCTGCTGTCACCTGCTTATGGAGCTCCTCTTGCTAATTGTTCTAGCTCTTATGTCAGAAAACCCCACGCGTCAAATGCAAGTCTGTGATTACAGATAATTGGGTGAGTCAGGGGACTTCTTGGATGGAGGGTCAGGCTCCAGAGCAGCCAGTGTTCCTGTTGGCCAGTGGGAAGGCAGCCAGGCTCAGATGGGGTTTGTGGAGAGCTGACAGCAGGAGGAGTAGAACCTTGTGCAATGTAGGTAAAAGTAGAAACTAGTAGTCTTTGATGAATAGCATGTATACTGCACTGTTACAGCATATACAAAATGTGTCACCTGAAGGACCATAACTCTGATTTTCTTTTTGCTTTAGAATGAAATAGGCAGTATTACTTTTTCTGATGATGAAAGAATGCATCCACATGTAAGAAAGTAAAAGGACAGAATTGCATCTATATTTTTTTTAAAAGTCCAAATAAATTTTGAACATAAAAGTATTCTTCCTGTCACCCTTTCTGAGCCATATTTTCTTCTGGAAGTACTCAGTATTAGTAGGCGTTGCTTAACAAGAAAAAATGTGGTACAATCTGGTCTACAGATTTCATACAATTTACTAATGTTTGCATTTACTATTTGCATGCACTGCAAAATTGATAAGTCTATATTAATAAATACAGATTTCATGGTGATAATAAGGTCATTTAATAAATTGTTTCCACCCCTTAATTACCCATGGAGGGAGCAATCAGGAATTCTGCACTTCTTCAAGCAGCAGAAAGTATTGGCAGGTAGCAATGGAGGGATTCCTTCTGCCTACACTTTTGTACTCTTTCCTGCATAATAAAGAACCTCCCAAATACCTTCTTAAAAGTATTCCTGTTATGGGCCTGGAGGAACGACCTAAAGAATTAAGTCTGGGAAACAAGTCAGACAGAACAAATAGAACTTTATAGAAAACAGCCTGGATATGGTATATTCCACAGCAGGATATACAGGACATATAAAGAAAAGCAAGTATTTCATCAAGGGTCTCTGATCGGACAGAACCATAAAACAAAAGCAGGAAGTTTCAATACTTATAAACATCAATAAAATCCAGTATGTGCAGGATGCTGTTCTACAAGATTGTTTTATCTTTCTTCAGGACAGCTTAAAAGAAGCACCACAAAAAGTCAAATAATATTTCATCATCTTTTTTTGTTCACTTTTTCTTCAGATCTGATGTTTATTCATTTCCTGTTTATATTAAAAGTAATATCCCTAACTGCAAACTCAGGTCTCCTCTAAGTCTCATCTCCAATGGAAAATTAAAATGTTAAGTATGAGCACTGTCCAAAAAAAATAGCCCTTAATTCAAATCTAATTAGGATAACATGAAGATATATATATGCGTCTATGTGTGGAAAATACAAATTACTGGGATACTTTAGAACTGTCCAACTTCCTAAAATGAGGGTACTGCAGCTTGTTGGACCAGTTTAAAAATAGCCATGTAATAATGAGATGAAGAGTTGCCTTCCACGGCCAGTGATATCTCAGAAACCTTTCAGACATGCAGCAAGATAGTGGGGTGCACACGTGAGCCTCAGAGGATTTGGAAACGTTTGTAACGTTTTCAGAAATTTTCTGAAAAGACATACAGTGGGTTAGGTGGCTGTGGGAACTTTAAGGGGATTTGATCAGTGCTTGCTTTTGGGACTTGGAAGACCCTACCATTTTATTAGTTCTGGTTGGCTTAGTCACTAATTACAGGCTTCTCTTGAAGAGCAGATAAAATCTATGCATAATGTTTATGATTACTGGGGGAGTGACGTCACATGCTGCCTGGCCTGACAAAGTATGTGACTTGACCACAGAAATTCTACTATGATTTGTAATATGGTATGGGGGATGCAACATAAAATTATATATCATTTGCACATCATGCCTTTCTGTTTATCATCATTTAATGGTTAGTATCATAGCCATATGGAGTCTAATGTTAAAGGTTACAGGCCTGAGAATAAAATTCAAGGACTTTAGAAAGGTTAGAAACATGCTTTCATAACAGTTAATTTAAAAACTTTTACAACTGATTTCTTTCTTTGGTGTCAAGAGTACTTAGAAAGTTTATAGCAATTATTTGAAAACACCCTTCATGGTAAAGTGGAGAAAGATCAGGCAGCACTAGATAACTTACTGTGATGCTTGTACAAAGCACCTGTGTAATATTTTATTGGCTTTGTAGTATTCTCTAAATCATGCCCCAGATTAGCTAATACAAATACATTCCTTCCTTAGAAACAAGTTTCTTTTCTATTCAACTTTCAGCTGTGAATTTAAAACAAAACAAAAAAAAAAGGAAAAATTGTTTTGGGAAAGTTCTGTTCTCCCAGAAAACCATTCAGTTTATTTTTTTTATTATTGCAGTGATTATAAACTTGAATTTTCTTTAATGTGTAGAACATGGATTTGAAATAAAAAATGTACATGAAATGTACTTCTCTCAAGTTAAATATTGTATTTGAAAGAGCTTGATGATAATGAGGAAGAGTAGGTTTAAAGACCATATAGATAGATAACTGTAGATGCACTACATGCTGGAGAAAGTTTTGAAAACAGATTTTTGAAAACTAGTATTTTTATCAATATTATGATGTTACCTTTGCAGGTGCACAAATGTATACATGTATTCACACTCTAAATTCCAATTTTCTGAAACAAAAATAAAATGTTATCCAGTCTTGCATTCAGTTTGAAAAAAAGTATAATCCTATGAGAGTGTCAAGGCTGTGAACAGAAATCCTTACAGCAAATTGGCAAGAGAACAGAATCCATATTTTATAACCCCTTGTAACTCAAAAGAAAGCACCTCATACTTCATGTCTGATTACAACTCAGAAAGAGGATGGGTAGGACAGATCTGTCTTTGAAGTTAGCCCTGCTTTGAGTTTGGACAAAATGACCTGTAAAGATATGTTTACAAATCAAGTGTCAAGTAGAAGAGGACAGTCTTTTTCTATGATAAAGGTCCTGATCTCATTAAATTTTCCTGTGATTCTGTGACCAAGTTAGATTCATCATACTGAAGAAGAGAAGGCTCTGCCTGAGGCCACCACAGGCATTCAAAACCTTCCTGAGAAAGTTTTATCCTGACATGGCACTGAAGGGTACATGAGGATGTGGGCTGGGACTGTGGCAATCTCTGTGATCTCCTCTGTCCTCAAATATCTGTTAAAAAAGAGAATGTTTCTTAAATTTTGTGTAACCTTACATACAAAATTTTTCAAGGAGCCACTGTTGTACAATCTTTTCTAATTTGTGTATTGCTGAATCTTTAAAATGGGAGTAAGGAGTAACAAAAATTGCAAGGAGACATATTCTTGTAAAAAACAAAAATGCAACCTTTTCTTATAAAAATTCTTCATAGGCAGGACACAGTGATAAGATGTGTTTGAAGTACACACTGAATTATTAAAAAAATTTCACTCACCAACATTGCTACTTTTTTAATATATAAGAATTATCAAATAAAAACAAAAATCAGAAAAATCTGTATCTGTAGAGGACTTAATTCAGCATTGGTCAAAACTTGGAAGAACATAAATCTTAGAGAAGCTTCGAGACCTTGCCAAGCATTATTCTCAGGAACTCATATTTGTTGTTCTAATGATTAAGTTTAGCTTTGTTTCTGTAACCCATCTTGACAAAAACACAAGAAGGCGGATACAAAAAACTGTCCCAGAAGTAATTGTGCACCACTTCTCCTGGAACTGTTTTTGTTTTTTTGTTTTTTTTTTTCTTTTTCTAATATGAATTTATAATAACATTAAAATAGATTTCCTGTGAGTTTTCATCTTTATTTTTCTATCGCTGACCATCTGTCTGCCTTTTACGAGGACACATCAAATCGAAAATAGTTTTGAAGTTCTCTGTTATTGAAATAATCACAGTCCTTAAAGACCCAGTGTGAGTGCCCTGAGAATTTCTGGAATAGAGGTGAAACAGCCTTGTGCAGTGAGGCCTAAATAGTACAAAGCTATGTCCTTACTCATGGCATGAGCTCTCTGCTGCCCACCAAGTGTCAGGAGCAATGTTGCTCATGATCCTGACTTCAGAAAGAGCAGCCTTGGAGTTCAGTCGGCCCCGGCACTGTAAACAATTCCAGCTTTAAAAACTTTCTCTGCGTACAGCCAAGGACAGTAGCAAGCATTCATGCTTAACAGTTTTTAAGTTTCATTTTTGTATTTAAGAAAATAAATTAACCCAGACATAGTATTTTACCCAGCCTCTCCAATCATTTAAAAAATCAGAAGAAATGGCTTTGTGTATTCTGACACTGAATTAAATGTCTAATGGACAATTTTGCACTTGTAATTAGCTGATTAATGGCACCATTAGTGCCATTAGCTAGTCAAACCTGGTTTGTAAAAATAAGCAGCTATGCATATATACATATACACACATATATATGCAGAGAAAGATATATATACACATATATATACAGAGATAAAGCAATAGATATTCAGGATTATTTCTTTCAGAACTGGACTCTAATCAATATTCTGTGTTTAGACATGAAATCACTTACCAAATAATACAGGTAATGGCATTATCAGGTTTCTTTAAATACTAAAAATGCTGATTCAATAGCTGTAGTCAATATAGAAAGACATAATAAATTGAGGAGGAAGTTAATGTATTTACAGTACAGCATTTGAAGGATTGGATCATATGTAAAAGAAAGATGCTTTAAAAGTTAATAGTCTGAGAAGTCAGAAGAGAATGAGTGACTTTTCCTTCATAGTAGAAAATGAATTTCACTACACACCTATATATGGCCAGTGATGTTAACTTTCTAAGTGGGATGATAAATTTCCCGAGTACTTGAAGTTTGCTCTTCCAAATACTCAAAGATTAATTTTAAAGTGTGGTTTATTCTGAAAAGCTTTCATTCTCTTTATAATAGTAACAATAGTCTAACTTCCTTTCATGTCATTATTTATGTTCCTTATAAACAGATCTTAGTCAAAATTAGACTTAACTTAAGCTTTATGTTAATACTTCTGATAATGATCTTAAATTTAAAAAAATGTATTCAAGATTGGTTTCTCTTAGCTAGTTATCTTTCTGCAAAATAAAGAAAAAACGTAGCAAAGCATTCTTTGTCTATAAAAGACAAGACTAAATATGAAAAACCAGCAATCTCTTGAATAAATTCAGTTCTCAAAGTACATTCAGTACTGTTAGTAAAAGTTTCCTGTGATATATTGAAAGTAATAACACAGAATATTAGAGTTGCCATTTTTGTTAATGTATTGAAGAGAAAGAATGATGAATGCAGTTTATGAATAAAATCCAGACTTTGTTTCCAACAAAGTAATCCCTCCCACCTCACCAAACACCAATCCTAGATCTAGTAGTGTAGCTCTGACTTGAAATTACACTGCATTCTCTTATCTATCCTACTTTTGAGTCTTATGCTATAGTGCAGGATAAATGGAAAGAGAAAATCTGTGTAAAAACTGGAAGCATGTTAGAAGATATTGCACATAAAATTAATTTCTATTTCATTTCTAGGCCATTTACTTGCATCGTTTCACTACCACTGTATTTTAAACCTTTGTACCCCTGGCAAACAGGAAATTCTCTCTTTTATAAGCACTTTATTGTCTAGATAGCAGCACTAAATTTTTTTTTCACTTGGACAAGATGAAAGCTGAAAGTATTTGTTGTATTGTCTCACTTTTGTGTTTAAAGGTAAACTTTTTTTTAAGTTAGTGGAAAAAAAAAAAAAGGAAAATAACCATGTTAGGCAATATCTGTCTCTTAAGACTTAATCTATTTTAAGGGGAAGTAGAAGAAAGTAGTCAGGCCAAAATTCCTAAAATAGAAAAGACAGTTGAGGAAGAGAAAATCATGAAATGTTACCCTCTTATTAATATCCAAATGCTGGGTTTAAAAGTTACTGTCAGTGATTGAAAATATTTACTGCATGTAAACTCTGCTTTTCCGTTAATGAAATCATCAATATTAATGATAAACATTCTGCAGTGTGTGCTAGCCCTACTGTGAAATGTGCACTTCGACTTTGCTGCATTCTTGTAACTGCCTAAATTCAGTGAGGTTACTTTTATTTTCATCTTGTAATAGTCCCAATATTTCATTCATTTTGCTTTCAATAAGATAAACACTTTCCTTGTGTACCAGTGAAAAATATTTCAAAAACTGTAAGAAATATTCTTTTGTTCTGCTGAATATCTTGATACATATGGAGAATTTAAAGATGACAACACTCCCCTACTACTTACAGCCTGTAGACCAAATCCAAGAGACTTTTTCTTTTTTTTTTTCCAGCTGGCATCTTGTATCTGGATGCCTTTAATATCCTCCTGTAAAACAATGCAGATGCAAGTACTTGTGATGCTAAGGCTTCTCCCCAAGATAATGAGTAGCCTTCAGTAATACGTAGTATGATATATAGAAAAACACACTCCATCCTTAAGAAGTTAAGGCAGTTTAAGTAAATGGATAACTTCATGGATTTCTGTATATTTTTCAGAACACGTTTGATTTCAAAGTACTCGGTGATCTGTGGTTTTTTCCTCAGGTGTTAGTAATGAGAACTCTGAGCCCAGGAATTATAACTAGAAGGAATGTTTAGCATAACAAAAAGCTAAATGAAACTAGGGAAAAGCTTTCAGGCAAGAAAGGATGCTGTCATACCTAAGGCCATTCACCCATGTTAGTTTAAAGGGGACCAATACGCCCTCATTTCACTAAATCGTGCAGATTTGAATAGAACAAAGTATGACTACAGAGAGCACATACGATGGCATTTACATCTGCATGCTCTGTGGGCATGTGAGCTGCTATTCCCGACTGCCTGGTGTTTTTCCTCTGCCTATCTGCATAGCACATTGAAGAGGCTTTTGGCAGCTGGATCCTCAGCTCTAGTGTTTCTAAGCTCAGACCTGCAAAAATGCCCTCAGAAAAGAACAACATCACTATTGGAACACCATTATCTTTCAGCCCAGTGTCATTTCCAGAGTGCTTTTTAGAAGCCTTCCTGGTCTGCAGTCTGACAGGACATGAGGAATGGAGCTGTGCAACCACTGAGCAGGGAGCCCTGCTTTCTATTCTCCAAAAACCACAGAGTGGTAAGCAGGGAGCAGAGCCAGCAGTGCAGCTGGTGTATCTGACTGCCAGATATCTATCTCAACCATTCAGACACCTACACCAGAGAGTGTCCAGACCCTTAGGAAGAAGATACCATCTGAGCTCTGGAGAGCAGCCATCAGTGAAGGGACAGCGCTTCCAGATGAAAGAGTCAATGCCCCCTCATGTGAATCTGTCCTGAGTTCACCGTTCACAGATATTTCTGGCAGCTAGTAAGCCTACTGTTGCCTATCATCTGAGAAAATAATTCAAGAGGGGGCATTCACCAGTTCAAAAGCTCTTGCCCATATCTGAGTGGCAGATGCAGAAGATATCGTCCCTTGCAATTTCCCTCAGCTAGTACCTGGGTTATATAGACAATGCTGCCCATAGTATCTGTTCCTCTTAAGTCTTAATTCTTCACCAATCGTCACCCAGAAGAGAAGGAATCACTTGAAAACTAAAACCTTGCTCAAACAGCAAGCAGATGTTCTGGTGTTTAGTATGTTTTTTTCTAAGTATCTTGAAGAGCTACTCATCCTGACAGCCTAAAGTAAAGCAAAATTAAAATCTCTCAATAGTTATTTGGCTTTCTATGTTCAAGATATTAGTTAAGAGAAATCAGTAAATTTTCTTATGGTGCTATGATAAACCAAAAGTTTTTACTTAATGTTTATTCAGATTTCAGTGATGAGTGAGGAAATTTTCAATATCTAAGAATTGATTTAAAACAAGTAAGATGTCCCTCTGGGACTGTAACTAGATTTTGTAAAACTCACAACATATCAACTAGACAAGTGTTGGAAATTGAAAGCAAGTTGAACAGAGTTCATATTGAATTGACATTTATTTAGTATTAGAACAAGTATGTTCTCAAGTTAAAATTATTGAAGCCCTGTACATAAATGGTGCTAACCCTGATTCCCAAGTGCTTTTGAATAATCACTAGAAGAAATAAAAAATCCTACTGGATTTTTATATATTTTTTATTTACAGGACTTCACAGACAGAATATGGTGACAAAGGTCAATAGACATACTTCTTAAGAATATACTGTCACCTTGTAATGTGTATAAAATAAAATCAGCATGTGAAAATTACAGGGTAAGTGCTTATTTTTAGGTGAAAACTCAATGCAAGAAACATTACATTGAATAGCACTGAAAATTACTCCCCAGATTATGGTTTTAGTAATGTCATGGGGGGGACACTGAAAATATTTTTTAAAAGTCAGTAATATTTAACATTTGGGAATCGACATTTTGTATTATGACAAATCAGTTAAGAAAAACTGTGCAAAGAGAATAATTCTTAGATTTTTTTTTAAAGTTTGACAAGAATATCAAAATAATACTTAAAATGACATTTCTGCTTACTAAGAAGTCACATTGCATTGCCAGCATTTGATTTTCACGTGAGGAGTAATTAAGTCCCTTAGAACCCAGTTTTGCTGACTGGGCTGAGAAAATAGTTGTTCACATAACCTTGTGTATGAAAACCCCTTCTCAAGTGTTAAAAATATGATTCGGCTACTGTGCACATGAGTACTAAAACCTGCATTTTGCTTTGCTTCAAAAATGTAGAAACCTGGAAATAAAATGCAACTGCTTTTAATGCCACACTGTGTTTATAATTAAGAACATCCATTTTCCTGAGCAGAAGAAGGATGGGGCAGGAACTCAGGCTCTCAATTTTCAGTGGTAGACAACTCTAACAACAGACTATTTCAAGTGGTAGAATACAATGAGCTCTGCACAAGGTCCTTACTGATTTTCTTCGTATCTTTGAAACTAGCATGGCCATCTGAAATCACTGTCTGTACCTGTAATGGATGTGCTTTGCATGCTTATATTCCTTGGGCAGAATGAGGCATCACGTGTATTACTCACTACTTGGGAATTTTTCAATTGTTATATATTATTTCAGAATTCCATGCTACCCAGAGTTGCTTATGCATGTTAAATACCTCTGAATATTGCAGGAGTTCCACCGAGGGCAAACAGCATGGAAAATCTACAAGAGTGATTGCTGAAGTAGCGCTTGTAGTCTGTCCTCAACAAACTCTGGTACTTGCAGAGAAAAATATAAGGTAAATTCTTCCTTGGTGAATTTGCTGCCAAATTTGGAAGTGTGCCTTGGCTATTCTGGAAGTGGGAAAAAG
>VWZY01009929.1:482915-501157 GCA_013399075.1 Chloroceryle aenea | reverse complement strand
AAAAGGCATGTGGGATTTATAATGGGACAGAGAAAAAAAAACACACTCTCTAGAGCATGTTCTGGCACCAGCATATACAGCATCTTCATCAAGTGTTAAAGTCCTTGGATTGCATTTTATGTCTGCAGTCTCTGCACAGAGCAGATTGCTACTGTAAACAATTCATGTTTTGGTGAAAGCTGGAGAGAAAGTATAGTGGTGGTCATTTTTATATGCCAATTATTATTACATAGGCTATGAAAGTCTGCATTGTATGCCTAAGTAAAAAAAGCCTCGTGCATGGCAATCAGTTGCTAGATACCTGAAGCGTGGAATTTGCTTCAGAAAGGAGATGGTTTTTTTCATCCTGGTCTTGTGCGGCTTTTTTGGTGCATGTAAAGGTGGCTGTGACTGAAATGAAAAGGGGGAGGGTCACCAGGGAAATGAATTAATAAGTACATTTGAGCTTCTGAGAGTATGGTAGAGAAGGACACAGCCATTGAAGACAGCAAAATTACCACTGATTTGACTAAAACAAGTTTCTTATCAGTTCTCCAGACTACCAACACATGGACATGTTTTTTTCAGAAATAAGCTAAGCAGTCTCTTCACCACTCTCACAAACCGAGTGTTTATAGAAGGGCAAGAGTGGAGAGGTTGTTCACAGCAATTGTGTCTGCTTCAGCAATGAGAACCACAATTCCTCACACTCACTCTCCTATAGTGCTATAATTATCCCTCAGTACTTGATGACTAATTTGAAGCCCAGCACTCTTAGAGCTTGCCCAGTAATATTTTAAGTATATTTTTAGAATACTTCGGGTTTTTTGGAAACAAAATTGATGAAACTCTGGTAGCTCTTACTACCTACCTCTAATACACACTGGATACAAATGAAACAGCGTTTGATTATGGCTTAAGTTTATGAAAAGTGTTTTGTCTTGGATATATATAGGCTGCAATTTCTATAATCAGTAAGGGCACTTTGCATTTCAGTCATCTGTTAATCTGAAGAATTCATAAGCATTTTTCTAATAAATCTCTGCCTGGAGTCTCTGTTTCCTAAAGAGTTTAGATTAAGGCACAGAGATAGAAAATAGGAAGAGAAATTATTGACAGACAGTAAGTAATCCTTTTCCTTTTGCACGCTTTGCAGACAGCAAGGTGTGAAATACTAGCTTAAAAGGTATTTTTCTTTCTAAATCCAACTAAAGTAAAAATAAGAGCTTGTAACAAAAGCCTGAAGAATTTATGGTCTACAAAACAGCCCAGCAGGTCACAAACATCCTTCTGCAGTTTCTGAAACGATCAGTATAATACTTTCCCATGGCAGAAGCAGGATTTTTATTTTTCCAGTGTATACAGCTTTTCCCCAGAGGACAGCTAGGAGTTTGATATTCCTCTGTGAAAAGAGAGGAGACAGAGCTCTTTCTGAATGCAGGCTGCAGGTGTGCAGCCTTTAGCAGTTTACACTGCACAGAGAAAAATCATGAATCTCTTCTTCCTTGAAAGCACTTGCTCTTCTGTGACCCAGAAGCAGGCCTTCTGTGGTCAGAAGGAATTTATATCTGGATTTTGAAGCCCTTCCAAGAGCCTACCTTGGACTATAGCAACTGATTTTTACATTATTTGATAGATTCACAGTTTCTGGGGCTGTTATTTTAGCAGAGTCCAGTCATCTTGTTTCAGTCTCTAGTATAAATGCTTAAGGATAAAGGACCTTAAGTAAAAAATAAACATGAATCTTTTTTGTATGCTAAAAGACAGTAAGAGGATAATTTTTGGAAGATGGTTTCACTGATAGCTATTCAACAAACTTTGACTTTTAAACCTCCAGCTTAACTGATCTGCTAGAATCCAAAAGGGAAGGATCATATAAATTTCCTTGGTTTTGTGTTCTTCCTTTATGTGTGTGCTATTAGCCACTGCAAGGACTAGACAGACCTTTGCACTGACCCTATGTAACATATCTTATATTTCAATTTTCAGCTCCTGCATGAAAAGGGAAATGCACAGTAATAAAAGTCACAATAAGAAAGTGTAAAACTAATTATTTCAAGACTAGTGGCATAATACAAAAGAGACAGGCTAACAGAAAGCTAGTTTTCTTTCTTAATACCTTTCTTATGATAATTCCACAAAGACATATTAACATGCAGGATTAACTTGCTTAGTTTCAAGATAACCATATTCCATTTCCTTTAAATAAAATAAAATCTATTGTATGACACTTTTTATGAAGGTGGATAAGTGATATGAAAGAATTTCTGAGAGTTATTTGTATTGTGAATCTTCAAATGCTATAAAGCATTGGAGAGTTCCACAGTGACATAGAGCTATTTATTTTATCTAGCATTTATTTCATCTACCTATTCTCTGGAGGAGTTTAGAAGCTGTGTCATGACACAATCTGGAAATATGTGCCTATAGTATATATCTATATATGCTATATATTGTATTTATATATGGTGCCTATATAGTGTTTTTATATATCTATAAATATACAGGCAAATTCAGAAATGGGAACACAGACTGCCTAGAAAATTAAAATAAATTATCTTAAAATCAAATCCAGAAATATTCAAATTAATGGAAATACTACAGCATAATCAGGTATTTAATTTCAATTGTTTCCAAATGGGTCTAGAAGTAACTACATGTGTAGTCTAGTCCATCTTCCTACAATCATATCTAGCATGGCAAAGTATAATTTTCTTGAGAGCTCCACAAGCGTTCTACAAGCCTGCTCCAAAAAAACCCCATATGCTTCCATATACTTAATTTCTACCTGCTTCTGCCAGTAGTGGTTCATAGCTGCACAGGCTAGATTTGCAGAGAGCAATTAGATGTATCCACACACATTCACAAACAATTAAAGGAAATGAAATATATAAGAACGAAACCTAAAATATCACATATCACTTTTTTTTCCATTCTCTTTTGTTACTTTTTGCCAGTAATACAAAGTTTAGCTTTTAAGCTTTCAACCTGTCTTCCTTTCATTGCCTCCAATATCTGCAGATGTGCAAAATAGAAAGTATGATTTGTATAAACTGCAGTATTTATTTAAATACAACTCATTTCAGATAAGTGGCACAGTCAGATGCAAAGCAAGTAAGCAGATAAGTATTGGCCTTAAGCTAGAGGGCTACCTAGTTAGACCTGTGCAACAGTCTAATATTCGTAGCTGGAAAATCACAACCTCATGCTCACAAGCTCAAAAAAGAACCCAGCATATCAAAATTTATTTGAAGCAAAATTAAAAGTGCATTCTGTACGTCCCTTGTACAGTTATGCCTGAAAACACATTAGATGATTGAGTTTTAAAAACAAGCAAGCTGTACCTCTAAGATTAATATTCTATAGCAGGGAAACATTTCATACATGGATGATACAGGAAAATGAGGTTCAAATGAAACACCTAATAGCACAAGTCTTTGTATAAAGTAATCTGTTCATGGGCTGGGATCTCAGCTGGTGTTCATCTGATATATTTCCAACTGCAGATTATCCAAGTGTTAGTTACAAGTAATTTTGATTAACCCTTACAATGCTGTTGTAACCAGTAAAGGTATAATATACAACCCTAGTTTGTCCAATATTTATTTTCTCAACACTTTCTAGATAGATTTTTGTCATTTTGCAAGTAAATTTTTTCTCCACTCATTTCTCTTCCCCACCTGTCAGATTTACAAACTCCATCTGGAATCTGAAAAAAGCAAGCTGTTCATTCCTTTCTAATGAGGATTCTGCAGGCAGAGTTAACCTGACAATTTGGAAGGAAAGCTGCAGTCCCACTCCTTCTTTCATAACTGTATTGATACTATAAAACAGAAGTAAAAAAAAAACAAAACAACCAAATCAAACAACAAGAGCACCAAGCCAAAAAACAAACCAACAAACACAAAACCAGTCTTTAACATTAAAGAACATATATGCAACTCCACAGCATTCGAGGATGTAGATTCAATTAAAAGGATGTCACTCTTTACAATGTTATTTTCCCTGACTATAACCTCTGCAGAGAAGCTTATTAGTGGATCTCATTTTATCACATTCAAGATGCCTGAAGATAATAAACCAGCATGTATTTCTTCACCTGCGTTAAGAAGAAAATGTCTCTGTACAGCTTCAACAACAATACAAGACTGCTTTAGGAGACTAGAATGCATTTCTTCCAAGAAAAATATACCCTCTTCATCTGTCCATAGAGCACTGATGGAATATTTATCTGACTATTGAGCTCTACCATGAGTAGAAACAGTGTATTCAGTATTTAACTGTGAAAAAAAAAAGTTTGATTTATGAAATCACAAAATAAATAGGAAAGAAAAGATGGCTCTCATCTTAAATGACAAGCTTATAGCAGCTAGGCTCTTTTGGGAAACTGCCAAACATCAGTTACCTCCCACATATGTGACAGCAGTTCTAACATTAAAAAACAGACATTAAAATCATGTAAAAACAACCAATTTTCTGAGATACAACAAGTATTAACAGTTCCACATTCATTCATTTAAAAGCATATTGGAAAAATAAATCCAATCTGCACTGACATCTGTTATTTTTGAGTTTCTCAGTTGCTGCATTAGAGCTAGAAAGTGGACTATTTCTCCCTTTCTGAAAACTACTAAAAGCTGTAAATACTCTTATTTATCAGAGAAAGAAATAACAAAACTGTTTACAGGGCTAAGTAGTAATTAGGAGATACTGTCTTTGGTGTATATTTGTGGGCAGAATGAACATAACAGGGCAGATCACGATTGTCCAACTAGGACAAAAGCAGTTAAAAATATTCATAAAGCAGTTCTATAGTCCATATTTCCATGATGTGGACAAAGGTGATTTTGCATACTATAAGCACAGAGAGGCAGGTAAGAGACATAACTGGAATTGTAACAGAGTATTACTTGACTCATATTAATAAGTAATAAGCAAAGCATTAAGGTACATTTTGGTTTTCTCTTTCTTGTCACAGGCATTAATGAGTGTAGAAGGAATTCATACAGCTTCATGAAATGACAGCTGTGCCCTCTTCCTGAGCATGACACTCGCATTGAAACTCAACAGGGGGAACAGTGCCACCTTCTGAACAACCACATTCACTTTAAATGCCTCTCCCTTATCTTGGGTGTTTTCTTAAAAAACAAAACAAAACAAACAAACAAAAAAAAAACAACAAACCAACAACGATAAAAAAAGGGAAAACAAAACCCTATCATTCTTTGTCACGGTCTGCCAAGATAAAAATTGCTACTGAAAATTACTCAGAGAGGAAACAGGGTTGTTCCATTTTAGGAAAACGGGCCAAAAAACCCCACCCAAGCAAAAAAATCCAGGTAAAGCAGAAAAAAAAAATCTCAACATACATTTCCCCCCGCCCATCACTGGGAGATTTTTTTTTATTCTCTTTTCTGTGCATTCAACCACCTTTCATATGATCAAATTATAAGGAGGACAAATACAGCTGACAAGATGTGGATCTACTAAGAGGAGTAGAAAGTAGTGGGTGACTTCTCTCCAGCCAAGAAGACAAATCAGGAAAAGAAAAGGAGACTTATGGGTTGAAGTGAAAACAAAATTAATGAAACAGGCAACATAATACCTAAATAAAGTATACGATGTTATACTCAGCCCAACAGATGTACAGCACTCACATTAAATGAGAAGGCGATCCAGAGAAGCAAGAAGAGGAGCAGGAGACTCTCTATGCTTGGCAAATTTCCCCCTTTATACTGAGCATGACAATTGTGGGCTGGGATACACCTGTGAGCCAACTCAGGTCAGCTGCCCTGGCTGACTCCAAGCTACTATTGGCCTGAAGATAATGGTTGACATAGGATTCTGTCCCAGTGAAACCAGGACAAAACTGCACCTTGTTTTCCATGAAAAACAGCAGCAAGGACCTGGGATGTTTGACTAGACAGCCAGTTAGTAGTTCTGTTCTCATGCACAAAAGACAAGATCCAGAACCGGTGAAGTTCAACATGTATCTTTCTGCCTCTTCTGTGTCATAGGAAATCTGAGCATGTAACTGTAATAGATTATATTTCATTATGATTAATTAGTAGCACATAAAAATAAAAACATAGAAATGTCTGGGTTGGAAGGGACCTCCAGAGGTCATCCAGTCCAACCCCCCTGCTGAGAGCAGGGATGTCCTCAACTAGAGCAGGTTTCTCAGAGCTTCACCAAGCCCCACCTTGAATGGCTCTGGGATGGGGCCTCAACCACCTCCCTGGGCAATGCGTTCCAGTGCTCCACCACTCTCAGGATAAAGAACTTCTGCCTTATTTCTAATCTAAATCTACTCCTTTCTAATTTAAAGCCTTTACCCCTTGTCCTTTCACTACATGCCTTTGAAAACAAATATATCAAAATATACTTAGTTTCATTTCTTCATAGAAGATGTTCATCAATAAAGAATTGTATTTTGATGTTGGAGCTGGTACTGCTAGAAATAAGAATCTCTTACAGAAAATGTTATCATGAAAGCAGATGGAAAAAGGCAAAGACAAGATATTTTGCCCTAGATAGAAACAGGGACCTGTATTTGGCAGCTACATGTGGAGGGCCTCCTGATACATTCTTCTAGCTTCTGCAGATATAAGCCTGGTCAACAGGAGTTACTGGAAAGCAAGCCTAAGTTTTCATTTGGTACATATGTGTTGAAGAAGTTTCATTATGGTTCATTACTCACAACATTAGATTCTGAACTAAGGTACATGAGGTAAATAAATGTCAGGACCAATAGGATGCCTGGGTTCATTATCTGATCAGGTAGGGTGACCTGCATATAGTTGAGAAGGTTTAAAGATATAAATCTTAAAGTATCATTGAATAAATGAAAATGGTGCATTTCAGGCTAAAGTGCAAAAAAGGAACATAATAGAGCAGAAAAAAAAAATCTAGCAGTAAGATGGAAATTAGATTATTTTAGTTTTTCCTTTCTGATCCTTACAGTACATTTGTCTGTTTTGCTTGCTTAGATAATCCTGCAACAGATAAATCCAGCTAATAAAAAGTCAACCTGTCAATTATTTTAGAAAATATTTGAACCAGCAGAGTATGCTCATACCACAATCTGAATCTGGTGCTTCTCAGATGGGAATTTCTACATGGCCATTTCAGCAGTTATGGGTCACTGCTCCCACCTAAAGAAGTCCTGCTAGCTCCTTACCTGTGTGCTTCCTGCTTTCAAGGCTCAGTTGTGTCAGAAAATTGCTCATGTGTCAAAGTATAATTGGATGCACGATCTGATCTGACAGAAAATGATTCCTTCTTTCTTCCTCCCTTCCAATTTTATCTGCTCAGCTCTCTGACCCAGTTCACTGTATAAACACACACATTCACTGGTGCTGGTATAAGGAATGGGTGGAATGAGGATAGGAGCATGTTTTTAGTGGTTACCAGGAATGCATTTCCCAGTACCTATGCCAGTTTATGCTTCCTGAAAGTGCTTGGTGAACAACCTGTCTGACTCTTCAATAAATTTGATCTAAAATTTTAATTACTGCTTTGGCTTTTTCCTTATATACGTTTTCAGGCTTAATTTGGCCAAAAGATTTACAAATTATAGAAGTAATCAAATTGATTAAACATTATTAAAATATTGTAAGTAAAGATATAAAGTATGTTTTAATGTACAATTGACTGCAGAGATAATGTATGACTCATTATTTGCCTTATTTTGCAATAGAAATCAATTTCTTCCTACCGTAGGACTTTTATTCTCTTCTCCGTCTGATATTACCTGCTGAACCTCCTTGGAGAATAACCGTTCCAAAGATGCATCTCATACTAATCTTTTCAAGTGTTCATCCTTCTCAATTTCTCCTCTATCAGCACTATTATTTCACTGAAAGTCTTGAATGGCTATTCAAGTTTCAGAAGTGCTCTTTTCTATGTAACGTCTTAATTCAGGAAAAATCATAACTTCTCCACATAACTCCTCCCACAAACAAACAAGCAAAATAAAAGCTAAACAGCAGCTGTACTGTGGAAGCTTGGATCTGGAATTGTCTATTCCAAAGCTTCATATAGCTACTAAATTGGCTTACAAATCAGCTTGGGTTCCAGGTGGGGTTCTATCTTTGTTCCTTTTTTTTTATTATTATTTAGCTTTTATGGGGTCATGCTTTGACAATTTTTGCTGAAGCAGTGAGAAAAAGAATTCTACTTTCTATGCCATAAAACATGAGGTTCCAAGTTAACATAGATGCTAAGTGCTGAAAATTAAAAAAATCCCAAAGCCTGCTAGTTCATGTTGATGTCAAGGTAAATAACAAGAATGTAACTTTATTAACATATTGCTATTATTTCTCTTGGAAAGCTCTATAAAATTGCTGGTAACTACCACAATGAATACAGAATTTCAGATACCATCTGGTCTGTAGTTTAATAGTTCTGCTTTCTCAGTAACTCTATTTACAGTGCTGCAAAGAGGGTCCATCTACTGCAGTTACAGTTATGCACTTGAATTTGAAAGTAGTTTAATTTACAAAAATCCCTAAAGTTTGATCAAGTCTGGAAAAATACCATCCTGGAATGAGGGAAAAGTGTTGCTAACATGAAGGTCATCTGATAGAGAACAAATTTCTGGAAGATATGTAAAAAACACAAGATGAGTTATTAGTATTTCAGAAGAAGGATTCTTTCTTTGAACTGAGTTGCTTTAAATTTTCCATAGCTCATATTCACAGAGAAGGAGTAAAGTTTTAATATTTGTCTTTGTTTCCCACTACCTGAATCTATTTTAATGGACAATAAATTATTTTCCCCAAGTCAGCAGTTATTAAGTGATGTCCCCATATTTATCTCAAATGACAATCTTTCTTATCCTATTTTATCTCTCTGCACTGCTGAGCAGGGGGAGACAGTAAGCAGCTAAGTGGGAGTTTGGTCCCTAGCCAAGGTTAACCCACCACAGTAGAACCAATTAAACATACAGATTTCAACTTTACTAATAGTTCTGCTTGTGGAGATCTTCTGACTCATCATGGTTGCTTACATAACTTTTATTCTCCTTGAACAATTCCTTGAACAAATGTATCGGAGCATTAGAAACAAAGCTCCAGGTTGCTGCATAGATTCATTACAATTTTCCCTAGAGTGTTTACTGCCTAACTAAACATGTTAATTAATAAACTGCAATTAGGGCTAGAAATGAAGATTCAAAGACTGATACTCTGTATCTTTAATCACTGTACATGTTCTTAGAGAATTTCTTCTATAGAGACAATGGAAAACTAGTTTTATGTATTGGGCTAATGTTGACTGTATATTATGGTGAGAACTCACATGTGGCATTATTGCACACACAACTAAATGCTTTGTTTTAGAGAAATATGTTCAGTTCTGTGCAGCAATTGCTTGAAAAGGAAACTGAGTGAAAGAAGGCTTATATTCTGCTTTGGTTTCTGAGCATAGACAATTCTTGAGAAAGTATTTTTCTGTAGGCATTTAATGAAGTTGATATGAGGTATCAGGAGGAAATGATTGTTTATTTGTTGCTTGATCAAATAGATTGGAAGTGTGGTTTGTGCATGTAAACAAAATAAGATTATACTCAGAATCAATTACTGAAATAATATCTGAGATATCTGTTGTATGACACTGCTGAGTCATCTTACCTCTCTGTGCTCCATTATATAGGTGGATAAAAGGTGTTTTGACATTTATTTCTAAAAAGACCTATATAAATTAATTGCTGTTATTTAAAACTTATTCTTATCTTTTATGTGAATATTGAACTGTGTATTAATGACAGACTATGTATCTGCAAGCAGATGATAATGAAAAAACAAGATCTCTCTTGTTCTTGAACAAAATTCCTGTTTATTTGCATTATTTAAACAAGACAAAGGACATACCTACAAAAAGCAGTACATTGAAGGAAACTTTTCTTCAGTATGTTGGAAAGAATACTGTATGACCAGTTCAAAGCCTCATACTTGGGGATGAGATATATGAATATAGATAAATAGAGCAATTGTCTAGCAAAGAACCAACAGACTAGCTGGGGAGTAAAAGATCAAAGGAAAACCAGAGGTAGTGCTTAGAAATTTGCAACAGCAACTCCAGGCACTGGGTTACCTTATTCATGTGTTCCAGTGGAGCCTCCAACTACTGAAATAGGCTCTGGGGGCAGTTCCATTCAGCCCATCACCTTCATAGCTACTCCACACTAAAACGGGATATGGGGGGAATTAGTAGTTACTTACAGGACACTAAGCCTAGAAGCTGTTGATCACATTTTATACACATAATTACACCTAAAGTGCAGTTACAAGCTATCACACATGAAGAAATTGCTACTTGAGAACCTGGTAAGTGACAGTAAGCTGGCCAGTAGCAGATTCAAGTAATAGAAAGCAGTAGAATGATAAAGGTTTCATCAGAGTTCCAAAGACTCCTAAACTAAAGTCCTCCTAAAATATTTATCCCACTGTTTAGATCACCCTGATTTAATTAATACTATTAGTTCTTAGATGTTATGAAAATAAGAGACTCTCTCTGTGTCCCTTTAACCTTAATTTCTAAATGATTGCTCCATTCTTGTCTGTTAAAAGTAGTTGCAGAGGCTAATTGCAGATCGGGTGGTTCCCTGATGTGAGCTGTAACTGTAGTTTCAGTAAGTCATTAGGAAACAGTTCAAGGAAGTTAGAGTAATTTAAAATGCAATTTAAACTCTTTTTTTTTTTTCCACAGGGTAGGTCCCTAAAAGAAAACATTTAAGCTGTACCAGTTAGTCCTTATTTACTTAGAAGAGATTTATGCTTTCTTTCCTTCAGGCTTGGTTCAGTAAGGAACTGGAATTAGTTTGGTATGAGAAGCATCACTTCTTTGGTGAAGACTTTCAAAGAAAATCTTATTATGGAAAATCTATTCTGTCAAATAAAAATATTTCCACTCTGAGTCACTTTTCTTCGTAGCAGAGATGTTATCATCCAATAAAAATATTTGTAATATTTAGCAATATACTGAAAGCAATGCATAGGAATCATTGTTCCACACTTTTAAATGCTCATTGAAGTAAGAGAGTTTTCAGCCTCTAATATTGACAGCTTCTGCAGCCAAATCAAGCAAATCCATTTGTGATCATCAGTTTCACTAATTACCATTACAATTTGGGTTACTACTTGAGGTCCAGGCAAGCCTAAGGCTGAGAGGGAAAGATATTAGCCATCAGCAGCAGTTCTCCTTGCTCTTTTATAGAACACATTAAAATGTGTTCTGTAAGTGTTCTATAACACATTGTAATGTAGTTTTGTGTTTTGTTTTGGTTTAGCAACAGCATCCAATATGAAGCTATGAAAATTTAAAGATGGATGTGTGTAGCTGTGAATTCTTTCTCCCATTTCAGTCTTAGAAACCAATGACACTTTTACTAGAGATGTTCTAAAGCCCCACACAGGTCAATATCACATCTCACATGGAGACAAATATATGAAAAGTTAAATGTTAAATGACTTTAAAAATAGAAATACATTCAATACTCTATGAATAGTACAGAACATTACATTTTTTTCCCCTCCATAAAATTCAGCTAACAGGAAATTAAATAGTCAGTATGTCCCATTAGTTACTGACTAATGAAGAATTTATTATGTAGCTGGGGTGGACTGTTTTGATTTCATTCCTCTATCATATTGGACCCTAAAGAGTAAAACATAGGGATCTTTGGATATGTGATGCTATACAAGAAGGTAGAACCTTCTTACGGTGGGTTCTACACAGTTTTAGAAGCATACTCTTTCAGACCTGGAACAAACACTTCTGGTGTTGCTTACAGAGATCACATACTTTAAATGCATCATCTCCAATTTCTTCTATCTGACAGGAAAAGTTACTTAAAATATAACTGCCAAGAAAGTATGTTGCATAGATACTCCAGTCCAGCTCTCAGAATGAGTAACATATAAAAGAAAGTTCTTGGCTACATTTGTTGTTCTTTTTCTACCCAGATATCTGCAAATCATTTAAAAAAAAAATCTATAAGGTTTTGCAGTTATCTTTACTACAATGTTCAAAAGATTCAAATGTGGACTATCACTCAGAGCAGATACCAGTATTATAATATGGAAAAAGAACATGAAACCAGTTAACACAAGATAGCTAAATTAATTAAAACAGAACTGTTGTCAATACTTTTTCTTCTAAGAAACTAACAGCACAGGCTGCTAAAGCAGAATATAGTTTGACATTCAAGCATTTAATCATGTGGACTCTAACTGCTGACATATTACGTAGGACAGAGAGGCATATTTTAAAATGATATTTTTTGCCCTTAAAGAAAAAAGTCAGTTCTTTCTTCCTTTAAAGGAAAGGACCCCATCTGGTTAAAGTCAGAGAGGTCAAGCTGACTGCAAAACATGAGATTTGAGCATGTGGGACCAAGACTTGCTCAAGGGCCCAACAAAAAAACCCAACTTTGGTGACAAAATACCCTCTTCAAGAAAATGCATCAAAATACTCTGAAGGAGAGAAAAGATAATGTGGAAAATATTAATTCAATTCTTCTGTAAAGACCAGAATATTATTTCTGGCAGTTTTGGAGTGGGAATCAAGACTGGGATGTCAATAATTATATACACCTCATGAAAGCCTATCATATTGCTGAAACTGTCAGAACTGCATAAATGCTTCGCACAGTTTTGTTCACTAGAAAGATGCATTTTGTCTCTTTACAATCATTATGAGCTATTTCTTTTAGATTCATAAAGGAAGGGAGATTAATATGTTTTGATTAGAAAGCCCCAACACAAACCTGGTTTTCAAATATAGGTTTGCAAGTTTCAGAGGATAACAGACCAAACTAAAAGTTAGAAACCTTCTGTGTAGAGTTGTTTCTGTTGCTGTGAGGTTAGGCTGAACTCGTGTCTCTCCATAGCCAGGGTGCAGTTTGGGCAGGCTTTCTGGCCAGCTGGCAGCTTGCTTGGTGTGATCCCACTCTTACATAGTGGGCTGGAGGTGCCATCTGAGCCTTTTAGGACCAGGGCTGCCGTTTAACTCAGGGGCTGGCTGGCATGATAGGGATGGAGCTCCTTTGATCATGGCTTTCTATATCCAGCTAAATGTGTGCAGAGTGCCAGCACCAGTGCCACCCATCCTGCTTCATCCCCAGCTTCATTCCAGCACCCTAGAGACCAGCAAAGTGGCAGTTTCTAATGTGTTTAGCAAGGGGGTGCCTTGTGCGGGGATGTTATTTTCATGTGTAGTCATTAAGAGAAGTTGTTTTTTTGCACAGTGTCTTTGGATTTGTAAAGTTTTTCCTGCTTTGTGTCACAAAAATTCTCTTCCTAGAGAGGAATTAGTTCTGTCCATTTGATTTTAAAATTAAGGAAAAAGTTATTTTAGTGAATTACATCATTTCTAAAGTGGGAAGAAAAAACTTAAATAGTGGAAGAAGATCCTTGCTGCATAAGAGGTGTGTGCTAACATATAATTAACATAGTGTGAGTATGGAGAAATGATTAAATAAGTTTGTTTTTTAAAAAAGGAAGCCTACAGGTATATTTTTAGACTGCTGGTTCAGTTCTATTGACTTTATTTTCTGTGTAAATCAAAGAGGGAATAACACCACTGTATAACCAATCAGTTACAGAAAAGAAAGCCAAGAAAACAATACACAGGAAAGCTTCTTTCACAGCAGGGACTGCATTTGCTGCTGCTGTAGTTTAGCTCCGTTGACTAAAGGGTTAGCTGAATCTTGTTATTTTTCTGCTGTTGTTGCTGTTTCTCAAATTAGACTGACAGCTCAGTTTCAACAGTTTACATCTTTTCGTGCTGAGAAGCTCAGTGAAATGGTCCAAAAAAATGTACTGCCCATGCAATGGGCTAAGATACCTACAAGTATTTGGTTTTTAAAAAGAATGAACAAAATGGAATGTCAGCTGTATTTCCACACACCAGAAAAGTCACTGAAGAAAAGTAGACAGGAAACCACAGAAGAATATAAAAATATCTGAAAAATTTCTACTGAAATAGCATGTAAGGGGGTTGGAACTAGGTCCCTTCCAACTCAAGCCATTCCATGATTCTACGACTCTATGATTCTATGTAATTTTTTCCTTATCCTTTTCAATACACATCTTTGACTCATAATTAAATGTCTTCAGTACCTTTTGTTTTCTTTACATCCTTTTTTCCCCAGCTAATTGCTGTTATCATTTTAATCTCTCCATATATAGTGCTTTATAATGGTGAAAATATCCATCTTCTTTCCTGGAAGAGTAGAAAAATGAATCAATCCACAGAAATAACAGGGGTCAAAACTGCAGGCACTAGAGATTCATGCTGCCAATCCAGTCATTACTGATTTTTATTTTTTTTTTTCCATATCTAAAGAGATGTCCCTCTTTATAGCCAGAGATATTCCCAGCTTTTGAGAACAGGAGTTGGCTGATACGCAGACAGCTCTCTAGGGGCTGAGAGGAGGCATGTCCTGAGTCCTGTTAATGTCAGTTGAGTTACCCAGTACAATTCATTGCCCTGGATTGTCCCCATATTTTGAACAAACCAGACACACAGCAACCTGATACAGGTGACTGCAGAAATTCAAGACCTATGAAAAGTCCCTGAATTTGAAAAAAAAATAATGATGATTAGACTGACCTACAGTCAGCTTTCATTACCAGGGGCATTGCATAGGTAAAGAATACTCACTGAGCACTTAAAAAACCCAAATGATGGTGATAATCTATGCTCCTTTGTTTCTCTGGCACAGGGCCATGCTAAAAAATGTTGTTAATGCAGTTCAGTGTTTTCTGAAAAGTCTTGGTGTTCAGACTCTTATCCTAATCTCATTTTGTATTCAACAGAGAAAAATGTGAGTTTTCAGGAGCTGCTTTAGGATAACATGAATAACACCTACGATGCGGAATGGGAAACTAAGCTAGTCTCACATAAAATGTCTGCACCTTTGGGAACCAGTGGTCCTTCCTTTGTTTTTATCATCTCATCTGCTACTGTCAATCATTAAATATTATCATTGCAACACTTCACTGTCAACTTGAAATTGATTAGCCTGAATAATTTCATATCAAAAAGCGTCACTTTGTTATTCCCAAATATTTTGTGAATATGTTGACCTATGAAGAAGACCTTTCTCCTTTGAACTCCCAAGGCATTTCCTCAGAGTATAAGAACTTAAACGTAGCTTCCACAGCTGACAGAATTGAAATTGTTAGGGCAGCTTGATGTCCGAGGGCTTTGGTCACAGGACAGTCTTTCAGATTTTGAAGGATCTATTCTACCCATTACACAAGGGTAATAATATTTAAAAAGAATAAGTCTTCTCCTACAGTCAGTGCTTACATGATTAATAAATGTCACGTTCATCTTCACAAACTAGTTCCTCAGATGTAACATTAAGAAACAGTCCTTGAAGTATACCTTTGGGGAAGTCTAGCTGAGTTTCTGTTCATACATAGGCAGCTAATAAAAATGGACTTTCTGCTGTGTATGATTCAGCACTTCATAAATGGCTTTACAGCTTTTATGCAAAAGATGGTAATAAGCCATTGGCTTTCACTCAGAAACTTCTCATGTAGAAAGTTTTCTTCTTAATTTAGGGAGGATCAACTAACTTTTAAATTTTGACAAACATGGCTATCGTTACCAATTGTGATTAAATTATTATTGGACAGGATAGCACACAATTCACCATCTTCTATCAGTTCAAATTTATCCAGTCATATAAGCATGAAGATAGCTTATCTGCATTTGGACTATGTCTGACTCTAATGGTAAAACAGCAAAACTGTCTTTATGTGCTCCACTACATAAAATACACAAACTCCAGACATACTGGAATTCAGGAACACCTTTACAAACCATGTATATGTCCTCAACATAAACATATACAGACTGGTCTGCAGAGTTACAGTGGGATTTACAGTTACAGTGATATTTTCAGCATGTTTCTGACAGAAGGGCAACCTCCTGCAGGCCTGGCTCAGAGACCATTGGAATTAGATTATTTTGACTTATAATAATTGATTATTTTGATATACACTGTATGTATATCTCTCATGCAACTAGTTTCTATACAGGGTCCAGTCATTCCACTCCTGAGACTTGTGCCTTTATCTTCTTTTGTTATGACTTACTTGTCTAGTCTTTGATTTGTGTTATTTTTCAATGATTTCTGTTGTCTTCAGCTTTCAAAGGTTAAAGTATTAAGTAATGATGCCTTTCAGACTGTTGTCTTACTTTACAGAAATGTATTGAGCTACTTCAAGCAAAAATCCATAGCTCTCAAAGAATCATTAGCAATTACTAAGCCTTTTCACAGGAAGCAATAAGGTCAAAACAGATGTATTAGAGATCCTATATGTGACTTGAGCTGAGTAAACTAAATATTTTTCCTAATATTATTCCAGCATTTAAAGTTCACCTTAAAGTCAAATTTTTGTGAAAAATTATTCTGCTTCCCCTACCTGAAACAGCTCTGAAAACTCTGTATTGCTAAAATCCTTTTCTAACCACTCAAGGAACAATAATATAGACAAATCAACTATTGACATAGCAAACTTAGTCACAGCAATATTGCTATGCTAGTAGCTTGACTTTTTCATAAGCAAATACAGAAGAATTCAGCAACTAATTTATTAACTAACATTTAACTTGCTGATCAGATTTAAAATGTGTATCCACACAAACTCCCCATATATGTTCACACATACACAAGTCATTATTTACATTTCCAGCTAGTAAATGGTCCTTCCTCAAACAGATGTTTTCCACTTTGCAGTAGTCACTGAAAAAAATCATCACATTTGAGTTCTGTCTAATATCCCAGAAGACCAATACTGGTACAAAAAGATGAAGGTTAACTTTTATACAGTGTCTCATCTCAGTATTTCTTCCTGCCTTTGGGATATTTAATGCTTAGTTTAAAAACATTACAGTGAAATAAATTTAGCTTTATAATATAATCAACATTAGGTTTACATTTACTGTACTATTGGAAAGAATAAGAGAAAATTACAATCTTGGCGAAAACAAACACGTCCTACTCCTACCCTTGACTTCCAACCTGGTTAAAATGTCCTGATGCAACTCTGAGATTGTCTACAGAGACCTCAGACCAGGTGAAAAGGAAGTGGATCCCCCAGATTTTCCCAGAATTTCATCTACAGAAGTGACTCAATGCATCTTGGTTCCAAGGAGCAAGCCATGGTGCTTTTATTGCTGCAGAAAATGCTTACTTAAGTAATTGAAAGTTCATTGCCTAGAGAAAACAAACAAACAAACAAAAATCCTATTGTTTCTTTCATAAATATAGATTTTGTAAAATGCATTGTAGTTAACATGCTTGAAAAGAACACTGAGATCAGAAGATGAAAAGACATTTAACATTAATAGATATTACTGACATTTTGTTCAGTCTCTTTTGTGTGTCTCAAATAACTGTTTCTTGAGGATCAGTGATTTAATGATCAGTTTGCTGTTTTGATTTGCAGTCAGGATTCAGTTCCAGTTATCTGATATGTGGTTTTGAACAACAAAAAGGACTGTGTATTCAAATTGCTATGCTAGAAAAAAACACATGGTTTTATATTATTTATGTAGAGGAAGAGACTTTTCTCTTTACATTGCAGAAGCAGAGGTTTGATCTGTGGTCCAGCCCTCAATTTTTAATTACACAGTTAAAAAACCCAGTTTATTCAGCTCAAAGGCAAGAAGGTTAGGGTTACTTAATTAGTTGATAATTTCTTAGAGAATAGAAGGTATCTAGTACTTTAAAGTTTTTTTTGCAGCAGGCAAAAGCATTTTCAGATTTAATGGCTGAAAGTTAAGTTCCTTAAAGTTAAACTAAAGCTAAAAATAAAATTGTTATCAGAACACAATTAGAATCGTAGAATCATTAAGGTTGGAAAAGACCTCCAAGATCATCAAGTCCAACCTTCTACCCAACACCTCTATGACCACTAGACCATGTCCCTAGACGAGGATGCTCATTCAACCAAATCAACAGTCTATCTCTTCCTAAAATAGAAGATGCAACTTAAAAAGAACTGTTGAGCAAGCTGAGTAAGTCATTGACCCTAAGCCTTGAGAAGGGGAGGCTTAGGGGAGACCTTATTACCATGTACCAGTACATAAAAGGTGGCTACCAAGAAGATGGAGACTCCCTTTTGACAAGGAGTCACATTGAAAAGACAAGGGGTAATGGGTACAAGTTACTCCTGAGGAGATTCCAGTTGTACTCCAGAAGAAATTTTTTCACCATGAGAACAATTAGACATTGGAATAAT
>VWZY01009929.1:468044-482872 GCA_013399075.1 Chloroceryle aenea | reverse complement strand
TTCGCATACACTGTACAGTTTTAAGACGCAGCGTGACAGGGTGCTGGGCCATCTCATTTATTATATATATAGTTTACCTTAAAAGTTTGGACTACACGATCCTTGAGGTCCCTTCCAACCTGATATTCTATGATTCTATACTTCTATGATACTACTCTTTAAAAATCTTATATCTACTGTGATAGAATGCTGTGAAAAAAAACTTTTGTGCTTTCCTAGGCTCTTCTAGATTTTGGTTTAGATGAGGAAGAATTTTTATTTAATAATCTGTCAAATGTGTAAGACTGTAATCTGCAACTGGGTTTATTTTGTTATAACCAGTGGCACAGGTTAGGATATATACTACCAATCTGTGCATGGATTTCTATGAAAGAGACAGATAAACATGCTGCAGACATCTAACAATTATCTAATTTTTTTCTCCTGTTGAAAATGCCCAGTAATAGTATCTTTTTATTTCTCTTCCATTGTCTATGGAAATTTTGTTGTGCTTATCTTCCTTAAGTTACAGTGCAGCATCATTTATACATTTTGCTAGATAATTTTATATAAAGGCCTTGATTTTTCACAATGTCACGAGAACTTGGCTGACTAGGTAAAAGCAAACTATACTTTACGCATAACATATGAAGGTGCTATTGTTATTTGTGCTACCAATTTATTCAAAGCAGAGCTTGCTTTATAAACCAGATGAATGTTTCAAGTCACTGAAAAAATGCACTAATTTTAGCTCAGTGCAAATAGAACCTATTGTGCTACCCTGAATAAACTGCCTTTCTGCATTAAATGCTACTGTAAACTCAACAATTTCTGTAAGACAAGGTATATAGAAATATAGCTGAAATTAGAAACAATTTTTTTCTTATCAAGCACTTATGGTAGAACAGTAACAAAACTTGAACCAGCCTTTTGCTAGTCTGAAAAGATTGGTTTAGTGTTTTTGCTTTTCCCATTGTGTAACATTTTAACAAGTGACCTGACTTTTTAAAAATCATCTATAGAAGATCCACACACTTTACACACATGCTAGAGTATCGTAACAGAATATTAATGTAATTTATTTTTTAATTAAATTCTGATGGCATTGATTAATTCTTCAGACAATTAAGAGTAATTTCCTCTTTGGTGTCCTACTCACAAGGGTAAAACAATTAATAGTATGTACTCCTGAATCCTTTAACTTTAATAATCTGTGAAAGATTGAAGCTGTTGCAGTTTAGCAGCTTTTTAGGTTTTATGATGTCCTTTAATAGCTGGAAAAATATTCTGACTTTTTAATTACTGAGATTTTGATAGCTGAACAATAGCTTTATTGCTTGTCCTTTTTGACAGGTACTGTCCTGTCAAACTCCTTTTGGTCTGAACTCTCCCCTCACCCTTATTCTGTGTATACAGCAAAATAAGTTGTAATACTTTGTCAAAATCTTCAAAAACAAAGGTAATACCAGATCATTTAAATCAGTACAGATACAGTAGTAATAACAGAGGATAAACTCTGGTGAATAGCAAAACAAAGTAATAAAAGATATATATACTTATGTTTAGCAAGCATATATAGAGAAGCTATACATGCTTAGAATGGATTTACAGAGACGCTAAACACACTGTGGCCCAAAGTTGTTTAGCTGGAACCCCTCTTCTGTCTTTTAAAATTGACCTTTCTGGATTTGAATTCATTACTTTTACTTGTTCCTTTACAGTATCTTCCTTACCTGATCTCTTAGTCAACAAAGTTTTAAATGTATGAATAGCAAAATGCATTTGAAGTTTTTCAGTGGCTGGAATGAAATGTCAGTTTGACTTAGCAGCATAAGTATGAGGTGAAATAAATGCAGAAAGCTGCAGTGGAAATGTTTAATAGATTATTGGACCTGTATTTAAAGGTAGACAGATGCTTACACTTTTGTTGAATTGAACCTGATGATTATATCAGCGTTAAGGAAAATTAAAGGAAGATTGTTCCATGTAAAATACCTTGATTTTCTGTAGTAAGCAGTTTCAATTCAATAGTCTGGGAATAAAATGAAAAGCCCACAATTCAAAAAGCTGTGCAAGTCAAAAGAAGCTTGATATTGTTCCTATTTTGCAAAAGAGTATCTGTAAAAGTGATATTTGGAAAATTAAGTATCCATTGTTCCCCCTAGATAGACTCAGAAAACTGTTTTTTTTTCCTTTTTAGACATTTTCTTCTGTATTTCTATTCTATCCCATTCCTATCCTATCACTCGCTTTGGCTTTTCAACAGATGCCCTACTTTTCCCTGTGTATTGATCCAGACTGGCAAACCATTGCATATCAAGGATTTAGTGATCCACATAAAAGTTACCCTGATTCTGTTCAAGCCTGTGTTGTGCTCCACATTCAGTATGGCCTTTGGGACTGTGTGGTGTGGCACAAATCCTTTGGCTGCAGGATGACCTTTGCCAGCTCCCACACAGTGCCAGTGCTTAGACCACCTGCATGGCTTTGCCTTTATCTAAAATTCCAGCAAGAAGTTCTCATGTGAACATCACTTCTGTTTGGATGTAGAAAGGATAGATTGAGTAATTTCCTTGTAAAAGAATCCAATCATAACTCAAATGACTATAAGAAGAGAATCTCTTTTATGGATGTGGTCTGCATTGCATGCTCTGCATGGGTTCCTATCAACTAAGAGGATCTAAGATTATCTCTGCTATTCTCTTCTTATAGTTCTAGTTCTAATAATTGTTTTTTAAAATCATATCTCACAGAGTCTGACTGCCTTTCTCATGGGAACCATAATGGACCAGCACCTTCCATTGCAAAACACCCTGTAAGACAGCAATTCCATTTGCTATTTTTCCCAAGATTACTAGAATTCTTTGTAGTTTAATCCTTGAAGGTAAACATAAACATAGTTGGAGTGTTCCAACTTTCAAAAAAATCATGTAAGGGGAAAGTTAAGAGAGATTGAAATTTGAGCAAAAAAGTGTTTACTTCTAAAAAGTAGTAAGACACTGTGGAAGAAGATCCCACACTACTCCTGTTGGAAAGGAAATTGATTCAAGCCTCCAAGACATAATTTACTTATGTAGTATGTTTTTCCACAAACACAAGGAGAAGCCTGTGTGACAAAACCTGGCTATACTAATGTTTTCCAGTATAAGTACTGTAAAATACTGAGGAATTTCCAGGATGTGGACTGTTCTTGTAAGAAGCTAACTCAGCAGTGGAGATCGTTACAGCCTCTTGTAACTGTCCTAGCTGAGGGAACTGTGTCAAATGCCCCAGGAGGGGGAAGTCTGGGTTTCCACACTGATACCAATTACATGAAGGACTAGAAATCAGTTCCTTCTCAGGCCATCAGTAAAGTCCAGGACATGCCTATTCCCAGTGAGATTCTTCTGTGAAGTTGTAATTGCATACTGAGATCGCAACTTGTCCTCCCCTGCCTGCAAGTGATTTTGAAAAGTTGTCTTTTCTTATTATCAGGCTGTCTAGGTGTTTTTATTCACTTACTTGCTTAGTGATTTTGAGGGAAAAAATGGGTAGAGAACATCTTTAAATCAAAGGCAGTAACTGTGCATAGCTGGCAACATTTTAGTAACATGCAAGTGGATTTTTCCATATATATTTACATTCTTCTAGTGTCAAAAAAGTACAAAGCAGGCACAGCTACTGCTATTTTTAGATCTGGAGTATGCCTCGTAGAGTGTACCTTAGAGCTGAGACTGCCACAAACTGAAGAATAATTACAATCAAGCTCATGAAATTTTAACACAGAAGTGGCTGCATTATTTAGAACATTAATGTGGTTTCAGGAAAAAAAGTAATTACTGGTTATCTATTGCCAGAGCCATCGTTTGCTGTCTAACTCCAGGGGTTCTGTTTATGTAGGAATTAATGCAAATCGTTTCAAATATTTTAAGTAAGTCTACAGTAAATATTTTTTTGTGTGCTTCAGCTGTCTTTGGTTGAAGAAACAGGACTAAACAGAATACATGTAATTTCTCTGTAATTATGGTGAATCATATTTCTTTTAGTTTTCTACAGTGATTTACATTGCAGAATTTTCCCCATTATAACAAATTCCTCCACAACTCTGTTAGACAAGCTGAGAAAAATCTTGGGCTGCTCAATACATGAGGCTGTATAAGCACTAAGAAAAAAAATGATAGGTACTCTTACTTGCAAATTTTGTCCACTTGAAAGATGAATAAAATACGTCCTTCCTGATATTTTTGTGTTACAGCAATATCTGAAGCACAGCAAGAGGTTTAAAAGTTTGGAAGATGCGTAGTCCATGCGCTCTGCACTGGGGTGTGGCATGAGAGAGAGGGAGAACAAGATGGTTCAGGATTCTTTCTTTATCTCAAGAAGAATGGTCCAAATCCAAATGATGTAATAAAATATCTGTTTTAATAAGATAGAATACAAATATAGATACCTTGCCTCATACTGGGACCCCATGTTCATGTAGATGGACACCAGATGGCTTTCCCACAGCATGCTCCATGGATGCTCTCCATGGAGACAAGTTCCTCCTTTTTCATCATTCAAGCTATTAAATAATTTTCACACAGACTCCTTCTCTAATCATAAAGGATGTTTGCATGAGGACTTCTTACTGCACTTTTAAATAAAAACAAGGCCATGCATGTTCAGGTCCCCGCGCTTGCATTCAAACTAATTCAATAACTTAACAGTTAAATGGAACAAAAGTGGAGTCACTGTTTTACTTATGCCCTTGTTTGGATTGGCAACTAAGAGTGCAAGGGAACCCTGCCAGGTGTGTGGCAGTGAGCACACTTCCCAGGGAATTACTCCCAGCACCCACAGAACAACCACTGGACCAGGCTTCTGTGACATGAAACTCATTGCTACTGGCTTCAGCTTCAACACCACAAAATGAACTGCTGTATTTTCAGCAAATATGTATCTAGATGTGTGCCTGACGCAGACAAAACTACTCTACTGCAGTTTCTGGTTTATGTAATAAAAAGTTGACAGATGGGGTCTAGACCATCTTCCTTTTCTTTTTTAACAACTTTTGTTCTTTATAAACAGTACTTATAATCTAATGAAAAGCATTAAGAATTATGTCAATAAAATAAAAAAAAAACACCCCCATGATGTCTAGAGCTGGATGAAAACATTATATTGAAAGAGTTTCCATTAGAAACTGCTGATTTATTAAACAAAAACATTCCAAGGGAACATGTAAACTCAGATAAGGTCAGAGGAAAATTAAGCTGACTATTAAAAAAAGCATTTTGATTCCTGATTAGTTCTAATGTCAGTAACATCCTGTCTTTCTTAAGTTATACATTACTTTCTTTTTCTACTGGCCTAACAGCTTATTTTATTGTTTCAAGTGGCTTTTATTAACATCAGATAGTATATGCTAAATGAGGGTAGTGAAGCAGTTCATAGGGGATTTCCAGTTTTCCACCCCTTTTTCCAGAAGTGTCCTATATTTTTTTATTTATTCAAAAAGAATATTTTTTTCTTAATACTACTTCAGCTGTATTGGTCTCTATTAACTAGACCCGTAATCTCACAATAGGAAAAATATGATGAATATCTGTTCTTCAGTAGAGATAATTTTTTATGTTTTGATTTTTAAGCATCAATTTGTCTTCTTCAAATTGACAGATAAACATTTTAGACTGAAACTTACCTTCCACTCTGGCCTCTGATGCTAAGTTTTAGAGATCTAAAGAAGAAGACAAGAAATTAGTTATCACTGAACATTGTGCAGCCAGAATCCAATGTTTATCCTCTTTTAGTTTTTTAAAAAGCTTGTTGCTGTCAGGTGTAACATACATTAAAGATTAAAGTTCTCAAAAATATAAAAAAGGAGAAAAAGTGGAGCAGAAAGAAGATTCAAAATCTGAAATGTGTTATTGTTCTTCATTTAATGTATGCCCTGTAAAGTGATCAGCATTACGTAAAGCTGGTACACAGTTTAACAGATGATACTTCCATAGAGTTCTTCAGTGAGTTTAAATGTACAGTGACATTAAAAGAAAGTATAATGATGAGACAAAAGTTCATCACTAATGATTCATCAGATTAAAGCATTAAAATATTGACTAGGTAATAGACCCATAAAAATTTAAACTGGCCTGTAATAATTTAGACTAGTGACAGATTCACCAGCAGAACTGATTAAGCCCCTGCTAATTGTTACCTGCATCACTGATTTCACTGTGCTAACATACCAGTTTTTATATCTGCATGGTCAACAGTCAGGGAACTGCTTGCAGATTAAGCTGGCACGTGAAAACAAACAAACAAACAAAAAGAAAATTAGAATTTCCCTGATTTTATTTACTATGAGGTCTTGCAAATTTGTTCTGGCTCCAGAACAAAAGAGGAAATTAGGATTTATGAAACCAACTTAAAAAAACCCCAGCAGCCCACTCACCAACTGACAGCCCCAGCACAGGCAAAGGACTTTTCCCGGCTTCCAAAAGCCCCAGAAAGGGCTTTTCTTCGTTCCTTTTTGCTGCAGATCCCTTCCCCAATGCAGTTCTACCCTCCTGAAGCCGGTCTCCACGGCGATGAGCGTTTGGCACCTTAATTGGTCCTTTAATTTTACCGCGGGTGTGCTGGCTCCGCCCAGGCTCTCTCACCATCCCTCCCACCAATCGACAGCCCCCCAGCACATATTAATGCTTTAAATCTTGCGAGTGAAGAAAGACACTTTGTAAGGTTACTGGTGTTTGGAAAAGCACTGCAAAAGTTTTGACTTTGAAATTTGTCTATAAAAAGATACATTGATCAAGTTTCCAGTGCCCCATCCAACCTGACCTTGAATGTTTCCAGGGATGGGGCATCTACCATCTCTCTGGGCAACCTGAGCTTGTGTTTCACCACCCTCACCGTAAAAAAATTGTTCCAGATATCTAGTCAAAATCTGCCTTTTAAGTTTTGAAAGGCCACGATAAGATCTCCCCATAACCTTCTCTTCTCCGGGCTGAACAACCCCCCAGCAATATAACAAGAACAATCTGAAGACCTCTTCCCCCTTAACTTTACCCGTGTCTGTTCATACTCATATGCTTTGTACGAGAAACATTTTTGAGTTCTGAATGTATCTGTTTGCTGTCAGCACAAATTTTCTGTATACTTATCAGGTTTAACAGTATAACACACTTTAAAACAAAACTCTGAAAACATAATTGGATGATGAACTGATCTCTAAAAACATATCCCTGATACTTTTTTTTTTTTACTTTGAGTTGCCATAAATAGGTGAGACTCATTATTTATTAGCTGTTATTAATTGCTGTGTATTTCAGTTCAGAGATCTCTAGAGATGGGGATTTTTAATTCAGCATTTATTAGACATCACAGACACTTGCTAGAGATATTTGCCATTAATATTTCAGGAACTCTACTGGTAATGACTCTGCAGTTCTAAGACACTATTCAGAGAAATATTTTACTAATAAAACAGCAGGAAACCTCTGTAACATGATGATATGTTAGTTGCTAACAAAGATGAAGATCTGACCTATGTTTCTGCTATAAAATTTAGAGGTTGTAGCTTGCATATAAGACTTCAACTTGGACTGACATCTGTTGTAAAAGGCTTAAACTTTTGATATCCTTCCAAGACTATATGGTGCTCTAGAACTACCTAAAAGGAGGTTGTAGTGAGGTTGGGGTTGGTCTGTTCTTTCAAATGGTAGGACAAGAGGAAAGAGCCTCAAGTTGTGCCAGGGAAGGTTTAGGTTGGATTTTAGGAAAAAATTATTCACAGAAAGGGTTGTTAAGTACTGAAACAGGCTGCCCAGGAAAGTGGTTGAGCCACTATCCCTGGAGGTATTTAAAAGTCATATAGATGTGTTGCTTAGGAATATGATTTAGTGGTGACCTGGCAGTGCTGGGTTAACAGCTGACTTGATGATCTTAACAGTCTCTTCCAACTAAAATGATTCTATGATCCTAAGATTTAAAAATCTGTTAGCACACCCCCAAAGGAACACAGAGAAACAATGGTGGGGGATGAGGGGTAGCCCGAATCAGACTGCATGAAAAATGTACTGAATAGGAGTTATTACATTTTATTCAGATTAGTTAGTTTAGCCTTGCTTTGAAAAATGTAGATAATTTTAATAGTTGACAGAAAAAAGGAAATTGAGGAATATAGGAGTTCAGGAAACATAAATTTTGACCAGTATGATAAACTGTTTTCTGCAAAAGTAGGTCTTGGGTACAAAAAACTCCATTCAGGCTGCTGGTTATTGGTTCAATCTTTACTATATTCTTCTTCTTTTAATTTGTAACCTGAAATAGTGACCAGCTATATGGACTGTTACTGTTGTATTTTACAAATTTTAAAAGTGGAACTGTTAATCAGATTACTTAAACTAACCAGCAACTTGCAACTAAGATTCACATCTTAGGACTGGTTCACTTTCTTGTGAAAAGGACTGCTGGCTTTCTAAGTCAATAAAATACTTATGTCTACTTAACTTTTCAAAGATTGGACTATTTCTCCATACCTGATTTCCATGAGTAACATTCCACATTTGTTTCAAGCTCTTGAAGATTTGTGGTTGTTAGCTGATCTGCTTTTCATCCTAAGCCTTAATCAATGCATCTCATCAGCTGTAGGAAGGAAAAAAATCTCAAGACAAATTAAGGATCTTAAAATTGCAGTGTCCGATTGAGTTCATAATTTCACAAAATGTAAAGTTCCCCTGAAATATTTCAGCTCAGAATATTTCACTATGACACAATGGATATCTTTTCTATCTATCTGACTATTATTAAAACAACACAGAAATCATTTGTGTTTTGGAAATTGTCTGCAATCAGTGATATAAGTGATGGACTGTATGAAAAAGCTGTAACTGCATATAGTCATCAAGTCATCACTGATTGCAATTGGAGGATGGAGAGGCAATCCAAATTAGCTTCTGATAAGTCAAACATTAAAATTTGTATTAACAGCTTCTTTAAACCTTAGAGAAAGTGTAGCAGCACTTTAGGCAGTAGCTTAAGAGGTTCCTGGGTCAGAACCTAAAGTGATTATTATAAACATAAATGAGAAAAAATTATCATGGAGAAAATCTATGTGAACCCTTGCTGTTGGACAAGCTGACACTAATAGCAAGTGCTTCAAAACTGAAAGTTGTTAGACTGGAAGAATGTATCAGAGTGACACATGCATGTCCATCCTGATAGACCCATTATTCATGCTAGTATAACATTTCAGTCAGACTATGCATCAGAAAATGGGCATAAGATCACTGCTCATCCTGTCCCAACTCACATTGCAGGAACCACAGCTGGGATAGATCTACTTCATGGCTCACTACAGCCACAAGTAGGTGGCATCGTTTTTTGCCAAAAATTACTCTGGAAGCTTGGAAAGGTTTTCAACAGGAGCTGAGTAGTGGTGCAGAGAAGTGATTTTGTACTAGGAATAGAATTGCTCTGGTACTTCTCATCTTAAGCATTCAAGAGTCATCACTAAGGTTGTGTAAAAGTCATGAAAAGGCATAAAATGATCAGATACAAACAAACAAGCAAACAGTTTGTAGAAGTGCATGGAATTTTAATTAGCCCCCTGACTGGGAATCTTCCAGGTTGACAGAGGTCATGTATACTAGCTTATTTTAGCAGCTGCAGAAGCTAGAAGCTTTTTTAGATAAAAGGTTATGCATTCATCTAGGCATCAGCTGCCTAGGGTTCAGCCTTAAGTAACATGTAAGCACAAAAGGACTTCGCAAGGAATACTAACACTGTTTTTCTTACTCCAGTATTTTCTTTTTCAGTATTGAAAATACTGTTTTGTTCTCCATTTCCTCACAGTTGATGTTGACAAAGAATGTCCTTGTACCATTTAAGAAGAAGTGGCAATTGCCTTTAAATGAATTTTCTAAATAACTCTGCTCATCTTCCTCTGTGTGTCTGCCACAGGCAGATTTCTTCAGGCATCTGTCTCCTGGGTGTGAAAAAAGCAGCACTTGCTTCCATCTCTCTAAAAAGTGCATTGCTGTATTTCAAAAGTAGAAAGAGCTGCTGAAATATATGTTACTGGAGTGTTTCTCCTTATAGTAGCTTAAAATGAATAATAAAAAAATATTTAGTAGTTTGTTTCTGTAAGTGCAAATGGAAACACATGTGGAAACTGAAAAGTTACTTGCTTTCCTGTTATTTTTTAATAATTTCTTCACGCTGTTTTGTTTATGTCAAGTGTTCACATACTCTAATGAAAAATTCAGGTGTGTACCGAATCACTACATTTCTGTAGTATACAGGAGAATTTGTAGTGAAACATGGAGTTCAATGTCAAATCCCAGTCTTTATACAAGTGTTGAAAGAAAATGAGTCATGACTATCTAGCATTCCTTTCTATATTTAACTGTGTAATGGAAACTAGCACAATGGGATTTTGAGGATGAATATGAAGTCTTACAACTATTTGGTTAATGGTAGCATTTTGCATGTTATTAGCACAATTTTAATGGCAAATACACTGTGTGGTGGGTAAACAATCATACAAAAGTACAGCCTGTGCAAGTTAAGAGTATGAGCAGTTCTGTTGTAACCCAAAATGCAAATATTTACCAAGGTGTGTCAGTTTAGCTGGTAGCAGCCAGAGCTGTTAGGCCATTGTGTAACTTGGTTGTACTTAGAATGATTCCTTTTTTTTCTTTTTTTTTTTTAAGTGATTTTGCTGTTCTAAAATTTTGTATTTCTAAGGCCTCACCTTCTGCTGATTGTATGTGTTGCAGTAATGTGTCACTTCATTCTCCTTTGTTTTCTTCAGCCTCCCTGAACTCCAGGCTTTCTTGCACATCTTTCCAAGCACTGCAGCTCTTTTCTAAGCAACTGTCATCAGAAATTTCCTTTTACCACTCACATTCTAAAGTCTCCCTGCACCATGGAACGTTGTAGCTCTAAGGTTTGTATAATTATATTTTGTATCATTTCATTAAGAAAATGTTTTAATGTGATAATACTTATGAGGCAAAGTCTGTTAACTGATTAAGTTACATGTGACCAGCTGTCTATATCCATCTATCTGCAAGAAAAAGAAAATTAACTACATATATTACATTGGGAATTCAACTTTTCAAGAACTAGAATATTCAGTAATAAACACGACTTATTTAGTATATTTTTCCTAAATGTGCATGTTGAGTCAGTAAACCCAGCATCCTTAAACTGGTTGATGATACAGGCCCAGACAATAGCTTCAAGAAAGTACAAACTTGTACAAATTACAGTGTGAGATTAAAGCCCTTTCACACCAGTATACTTCTGATTTAAGAAGAATTCATGACCCTTCTCTTCAATAGAAAATAACATAAATAGCACTATAAATAATCATAGAAGGAATTTATCATGACCATTTCTAACTCCATGTCACAGCCAAGAGGGCTTGAGTCCCTAGTCACTTTTTAGATAGATTGAAATTTTAGACAGTGAAACATTATAAAGAACATGGATATTATGTGGGATTTCTTTTTTTAACTATTTTGTTAATTAAGAGCAGAAGTTCTGAGCAAGAATTTTCTTCTTCTTTTTTTTTTTTGAGGGAATAAAACCACTTTCAGTAACTGATGGAGTTTTCACCTCTTGATGCGTGCTCAACAGCTGTGTAAGCTCAGAGGAGTTAAGTGAGGGCTGGTTTATTATTTTTTTTGTAGCAGATTTTTGGCACTGTTTTATAACTATCTAATGATTACACGAGGATGGGCCCAGAGCTCCTCATAAAAAAAAAAAAGTATTCAGGAATATGCTGCAACTGAAATCTCTCAATCAATAATAATCTCATAACCTGCTGCTTTCACCTGAGAAGCCGGTCACTTCTCTGACTTTTCCTATTTCTCTTGTGTCTCATAAAAGGACCATCTAAATAAGAAAAGGCTATTAAATGAGAAAGTTTAACTGTAATCTGGTATGCCTAAATTTCAGACCTCTGATGAAGAAAATTTACTACTCAGGACCTAATAAGGAGTATTAGCCCCCTCTTGTGGAAAACTGCCTTAGTTTCTCCAACCTTTTAATGGTGAACGTTACTGAAAGGGTATGCAACATACCAAACAACATGCATGTCAGTGGAATACAAAGAGATGAACAAAAATTAAGCATTGTATAGTTTGACAAGGCTATCTGCCCGCAATCGTTAGATACATATCCAACTAACACTAACTCACTGATGAGTATCTGCTTGTGTGTATGAGCAGGAATGCATTTCAGTCATGTTCTTTACAGTCCTTCCCTTAAAAAGATCTTGCTGTGCTGCTGACTGCCTGGAGCTAGTGGAACCACTGGTGTTAATTATCCCTTTGGAGTTCTTTTGAAAAGAATCCTAGTTTTAGAGGAGATGGTTTAAAAAAATAGAAGGGAATGGGAATCATATTTTATTAATTAGACTGATTATTTTCTATTTATTATAAAATCTACTGCTTAGGTGGAACTAAAGTTGGGATTTAAGGCATTTCTGTCAATAACACTAAAGAAAATTTAACACAAAGATTGTAGTGCATTAAAATACATTGTGTAATAGAATTTACTGAAAAGGTTTTTAAGATTCAGAGGAGTTAAACTAAATATGTACTAAAAGCAAAAAAAACCCATTGTCAGCTCTTTCCAACAATTATATAGCAATTTAAGAGAGTGTAAGCACCTATTAAAAGTTCACTCATATCAGTAGTTGGAGATACAGCTTACAGTGCTCTGTCGGACTGTCTTCTGATAGAAGGTAGTAAGGATTTCAGACACTGAAGAGCAGTGTTCTGGACCTCATACTTTAAAGAATGCAAACTCCAACGCTTACACTACCAGTTTCCTTTGGGAGGAGACCAGTCTTAATTGATAGTATTTAATAAATAGCCATATTTCTCTGAGATGTAGTCTTGCAACTTTCAGTTGAACTGCAGTGAACATTTCACTAAAAAGCACAATGTAAAATGTAATCCAACAGATGCTTCTTTTAGATATACAAACTTAAGTATACAAATGTTTTTTCTTTTGTGTATTTATAGCAATACATGCCTACTCGGTAACCTGTGAACTAAACAAATCTTTTAACAACTTTTTCTGTGGTAAGGTCAGAATTTTGGTGATCATTACACAGGTCTCTTTGAGTTTCTTTCAGGCTCAATCAATGTATTCAAAGTATCAGCAATTAGAATTACTCATTATATACTAAATATAGTTTCATTGGAGCCTTATACAATACATTACTGTTCTTGTGTAAATAATGTGAGAGATGATTGGCAAATTATATTTGCCTTTGTAATGCTGGTTTCATGTTGACAGCTTACGGCTATTCTGAGATCAGGTGGCACAGATGTTTTTCCTTTACAGTGATTCTACAAAGTTTCAAGGTTATTTAAGGTTTTTTGCTATTAATCCCCAAGTACACAGCTTTGTCTTTCAGTTCACACAGTAAATTTCTGTCTCCAGTTCTAAATGACTGCAAATCAAAGTTGTACTTCATTCAAATTTAGTCAAGTATTAAGTACTGTTTCAAAATAAATAACTTCCCTGTGACTGAAGCTTTCTTTTATAGCATCATCTATTCTGATTTGTCATGGCTGAGCTTCTTACTAATCTGTATTTTCCTTACTTAAGTTACAATTATACTCTTATTATTCTTGTAATTCTGTTACTAATATTACAGATATGAAAACTTCAATAAATCTACAGTGTACAATGAGAAAAATTCCTCTAAGACATATCCATGTAAAATTCCGTTGAACTGAAGGAGACATTTCACTCAAGAATATACTGGGAATTCACTCAAGAATATACTAGACAAATAAAAGGAATAGATAGTGTTACATAGCTAGAAATTATAACTGTAAGCCAAATATTTCAGGTACTCCTAGTATACTACTATTGCTTGGAGTTACCTTATATGACAGCAATGTTACAGAACTACTCCAAAATCTTCCACGCAGATGGATTATTTGTGTATATTTGAAGGTATGATATTTACTTTCATTGTGTTCTGACAGCTACCCGTATGATTATGCATTATGATTATTCAGTATCTCAAAGCTGTTATCAGCCATTACAGTCTACCCAAAATTGTTGCTTTCTGGTCTCTTGCCTGTAATTCTGTTTTCCCCAAACAGTAAATGTAGCCAAGCAAATCTATTATATTCCCTGGCATTCTGTTTTTTTGGCAGAGCTACTGCTTTTTTTGTTGTTGTTGAGTTTTTCTGTTGCTTTTTGGTTGGTTCGTTGTTGTTTTTTCCNTATATAAATATAAATATATAAATACAAATCTCATTGCTAGCTCCCTTCAAGGGCTGCAAAGATGACTATAGGGCTGTTTAACCTGGAGAGGGGAAGACAGAGGGAATCCTGCCAATGCTTATCAATATCTAAAGGGTAGGTGTCAAAAGGATGGGGCCAGACTGTTCAACGGTGCCCAGTGACAGGACAAGGGGCAATGGGCACAAACTGGAACACAGGAAGTTTCATCTGAATATGAGGAAAAACTTTTTTTANTTTTGTTGTTGTTGAGTTTTTCTGTTGCTTTTTGGTTGGTTCGTTGTTGTTTTTTCCTTTTTTAAAGCCCTAAATCATAAAAATAAATGGGATGTAAAAATAAGAAAGAATGCTAAAAGTTTCATTTACAAATGAGGTGAATTTGGAAATTTGATAGAAAAATCTTCCTGTTTACCTAGCACTCATGAAATGTGGTGCATTTTCACCTCTTGGTAAGCATCTTGAAGGGCATCCAAGGAAACGTTACTGTGGTATTTTCTATGCTAGGATCCTGAGCAATTGAGCTGCAAACAAATCACTTCTCAATGGAATGGTTTCCAGCTGGGAAAATTGCTTTGATTGACAATCCAGCCAATGTCAGTGAAGGGGATGTG
>VWZY01009929.1:375697-468004 GCA_013399075.1 Chloroceryle aenea | reverse complement strand
CTGATTTAGCAAGGAGTTTGGACTAGATGATCTTCGGAGGTCCCTTCCAACCCCTCCCAGTCTGTACTTCCATGATTCTGTGCTGGTGGATGAAGTCAAAAGTATCACTAAGTTATTTCCTTATTTTGAAATGGAATCAGTACTCACTCAGTGTCTATGAAATAAGATGGTCCAAATTCAACTGCTAGGTTAGGGAGCATCTACAGTGGTTGCAAGAGGCTGGGAGGGTATACCACAGAAAAGAAAGATTTATATATTCCTGGTTTCCTGTATGTTTTTTTTCCCTAAGCATGTTACTGGACACCACCAAAAAGANTATTATGTAGGTTATACTATTTGCAATACATAACTGAGTATCTTTTGTAGAACATCCAAACTGCTTGTCCTTTCTTCCCCTAATGAAGACATGGTCTTCTGCAGTCTAATGGATTATACTGGTATGTCTTAAGAATGACACAGAGTAAGTAAAAGAAATTATTACCTATCTCTTCCTTTACAAGAAATAGAAGTCATCCCACTGAACAGAATATATGAATTTTTCACCTATTANCAGTCTGTACTTCCATGATTCTGTGCTGGTGGATGAAGTCAAAAGTATCACTAAGTTATTTCCTTATTTTGAAATGGAATCAGTACTCACTCAGTGTCTATGAAATAAGATGGTCCAAATTCAACTGCTAGGTTAGGGAGCATCTACAGTGGTTGCAAGAGGCTGGGAGGGTATACCACAGAAAAGAAAGATTTATATATTCCTGGTTTCCTGTATGTTTTTTTTCCCTAAGCATGTTACTGGACACCACCAAAAAGAAAAAAAAAGATGCTTAACAAGAAGAACCTTTGGTTTCACCCTGTTCTTGTCTTCATATTTTATCTGCTGTATGCTGTTAGATAATGATCTTAGTAAAAAGTATGGCTGGAGCAGCAGAGCTCATTTATTTTATCTCACTACAGGAGTGCTGGCAGAATGTCTGTCTCCTCCTCATGAATTGGGTACAGATACCAAAGGAATATTGTATGCTTTGAGAGAGGGAAACTGCTGGCAGAAGACTGACTGTGTCTCAGAAAGTTACTATAAGGACCTAGATTGCTGTGTATAGAAAAGCATGCTGCTGCTGTCCAATACTGCTGATGTAATGTATGGCACTGGGCATCAGAGAAAGTAAAATGATTAGCTGATGGTTTTAACCTCCTTGAAATCTCTGTTATTGAAATACTTGTTTCCCCATAAATTAAACTTCTGACATCTAGGATGCTAATTTTAGGAGGGTATAAGTAAAAACAAGTATTTGAGAGAGCATTCATTCTAGTATGCAGTATAGAATGAATTCTAGGTGTTAGATTATTATGAAATTTTGAATTAATTTAGCTTAAAAGCATGATCTGATGTAGTGTAAATTTAATGAAGACAGAAGAGAAAGCTTTTTCCATACACAACTGTTTGCGTAGTTTTCACTTGAGGCACTAACTACATTTTGCACACATTTCTCCATACAGGATTAAGGAAAGGAATGACTCAACATTTGACTTCAGTCACCTTCAGATACTGTAGAATTTCTGTAGATAGATTTTTCTTTCACTTCTATGGTAGATAAAATTACTAACAAAACATCTAAAGCTTTAAAGTCAGGATCTCAAGTGCTATAAATTCACTGGATATTTTGACTGAGAAGGGATTGAGCCACTAAAAATGATGACAGTTTACAAATTTATCACTTCAGTATGAATTGTGAGCACTCACAAAGTTGCTCTGGTCAGGGAGGTAGCTTGGTAAGAGTGCCCAGCTGCACTCCCATCAGTGCTGCACATGCTTAGTCCTTGGGTTTCTGAAAGGGAAAATATGAAGACAATTTCTCACAGGGAGCACACTCAGGACTAGTAGAGTGTGTTTTCATGGCAGACTTTGTAATCTTTTCTATTCCTCCTACAATATTCTGCTCTGTTTGTTACTTTGCAAAACTTGTAAGACCAAGGTTACTCTTTCAGAACCTCAGAAACTCATAACCTCTTTTACATTCAGTGTTGTTCAACAATTTCTTTGCTGTTATTTCAGCTCAGCAGTAGTAGTATTCAGGAGTAGTCACAGTCCTGCCTTATTCCTTAGAGTGTTTGCATTACACTGGCATACCTTTAAAAAAGAAATTCTGGAAGTCATTTTTCAGACTCATCAGGTTTTTAACTTCTCCAGAATTTATATCCATTTGAAACTCACACTCATCTGTCTGAATCCTAATTATACCTACTAAGCTCTGTCAGTTCATTGAAATGATCTTGCTCTCTCTCAGTAAATATACATACAGGAAGTTCTTATGTACTAAGAATATAGTTTTTTTGTACTTCATTGTAATATTAGAGAGTAACGAAAAGATAGAGACCCAGCTGTGATTTGAATAGCAGATACTTATCTTTTAGTCTTGTTTTTTTCAGCTTGCTAACTATTCATCAATTTTTAGGTTTTTTGATTTGCCTTTTTTTTTTCTCCTCCAAATGAGTGTAGTTCCCCTTCAGTCATTCCTTTTTCTTAGTTACCTACTCAGGAACAGAAGTTCTCATCCAGCTTTAGTAGCTAGAGGCTGAAAAGGAAGTGACACTTTGACTACTCTAATGTAATGGAGATACATTTAGCATAGTTGTTCATAGATCAGATTAAGAAAGCAATAGAGAAGGTAAGGTGTATGACTCTCTTGGAGCCTTGTAGCACAGAAAAGATGACCATTACTAGTGGCTAAAGGTCTTGATACTGATCTCTTTCACAGGAAAATCTTGTGGAGGGAGACAAAAATGGAACAAAGCTGAGATTTTTTCTGAAGATTTTCTACAAGCAGAATTTTGGTTTCTATGAAACAAGGTTTCTCCTACAGGAAGAGAGTGATAAAATGCATTGCCCTGTGTAACTCTCTAAGGGAAGAGAGGTACCCTGTTGTGAATTTTCTTTCTGGAGAGAGTCCTCCAGAGAGACAATGATGTTCAACACTGTAGATCCTCCCCTGTGACCCCTCAGCTCCATATCCAGATGTGCACATGCATACATGCACACATTCACCCACTGTCAGGTTGCCAGTCTGAGATACATTTCCCTCATTCTCTATTTCTTACCTTCATCTGTTCTCTTTTTGCTCTCAAAGAGACTGTGAAATAACTATTCCTAAAGGTTTTCAAAACTTTGCATCTCACAGGTCCCTGTTATTGGGACACTTGGTTGACATCCATTTTCATTCAGTTAGCAATAAAAAGGTATTTAAGTGCATTTTTTCAGATGCAAGTTCATTGCATACAAGAGACAATATGGAACAACTTTTCATGAAAGTCATAGAAGAAAAATGGTAGCTTATCTAGCTTTAAGGTGGAACAGGGTTAGAGATGGGACTGACTTAGATAGTGGGTGAGTGGGCTTGATATTCACAGTTTTCTCTGTAAAGACAAGTTTTGAAACTAACTTTAATGGAAACGGAATGAATTCATAATGAAGATTTTTGCTTGCCAATTAAAATCTCTGCGGTTTTATTCCTATCCCGGTGTGCTCCTGATGCAATGCAGTACTGATCCATGCTGCCATCTAGTGCCTCCAGGGGAAAGCAGCGGGCTGCTGAGTCCATCATTTTCATGGAAGACGAAACAATAGTAATTCTTGCTCTTTACTAGTATAAGGGCTTCTTTTTTTTACCTCAGTTTTAACCTTGCAATTAATCTTATGGAAACTTGCCTTATATAAGGACAAACTCTCTCAGGAATGAGTACACGCATGAATGGGAGGGGGTTGGAAACAAGGGACAGGTGCCAGGGGGAACAGTGGGGAGAGAAAAATAAGTGGTAAACAAGGCTGCAGGCAGTAACCACACAAAATTTACACTATTTAAGGTTGCAGCTATCTTGCTGCTTAAGGAATCAGAACAAGTGCAGTGGAGTGGCCATCTGAACCAGAATAAATACAGCAAGGGGTGTAAGTGGAGGGCATTGTGACCTTGTGGGGAAAGGAATGTAGTGATAAAAGGTGAGGGATAAGTATTTGTGCACTCACAGAAGCATTTGCCATTTAGCTGTCAGCTTAATGTTGGCTAACTAATACAAATAATTCAGATTTTCCTATTAGTGCTTTAATAGATAAATATGCATACACTGACCCAACTAAAATTAATTGAAGAAAAAGACAGCTCAGTGAGGTAGCCTTACATCTGAAAAATAACTAGATAACCCTGAGCAGTCAAAGATCTCAGCCATGGGGAAAAAGCCATGCAAGTGAGAGACCATTCAAAATGGGGCATAGTAAGGGTCTCCCAAAGCATGCTGCATATCAACATAAGCATATCATAACTCATTATATTGAATTACAGAAAATATAAGAAAAATGTTTTGAATTTTGATGACAAAATACAATCATAAGTGTATGATTACTCTTCCTTTCCTCAAAATACCTGACAAGAGGAACATTCAAAAGAAAATGACTGTACATTTGCAATGTATTCACATTTGAAATATAATTTTAAAAGACTGTTATTCTTCTCTGAAATTAAGCATACAGTTTTTATAAAACATTTCAGCATACACACACCTGTATAACCCCTCTTGGCAATTTTCTGCTAATTAAAATTACTACTTAAACATTAGCAGTGGTCTCTACCTTTATTTTAGGATATTTAGAACTCGAAATAGACATGTAATTACTTCTTGTCTCAAAACTAAAATAATATCTAATAATATCTAAAAAAAATAATTATCTTCTGCATTTGTCTTACCAGTGAATAACAATCCAAACAACACCTCCTAACTGCTGCCCCTGCATAAGCATAGTTTTACAGGCAGCAATCACTTCTAAAAAGCCAGGTTAGCAATCAAATCCCCATGACTCTCCTCCTACCAACTGTTACATTCAAAATCATCAGCTGAACCATAAATACCTCTAGCTTTACATGTTGAACAATATTGTCATAACAGACTTGACAATGAATTTGTAATTAGCAAAGAGTTTTAACAGACATAATGAAAAGGTCATACGAATAATTTGCTCATAATTTGTGTTAGAACAATCAAAGGTAAAGACAGCATCACAGTGATGATAAATTGGCTATGGAACATGCATTTTAGATGGGAATATGATTCCAAATAGCAAAAATAGTAAGGAAAAAGAAGGAGCATAAAAATGAAGATGCTTCTGTAGTTTTTAAAATTGATTGGTACTGTTCAACAGGAGTGAATAAATGTGGCAGAATCTGCCTCAAGCTAGAATGCTTATACAGCTGCATTTTAAAAAAAAATTAAATGTTTCTCTATCTGTTCACTTTAATTGCAATTCTATGGACTGCTGAAGGCACTACACAAACTAGAGTGTATAAAGCTTGAAAACCTATCTTCCTCAGAGACACATTCTCTCTAGACCAAATACTAAAGTCACTGAAATGGCATTTGGAATTTGGTCACAATTTTAAGAACAATTGTATTGCTCTCATTTTGAGGAGTTGTTTAGCTCAGGCAGAATGCAGACAGTCTGATAAAAGTTTCTGATCCAAGGTTACAGAGTTCACTGAAACTTCTGTCTGATAGAAGCTACTGCTTTTACTTCTTAGACTTTTATATTACTACTTATAAGAGGGCAAGTAGTCTAGCTTAGGTGATTACTGCCAGAGAACATCTTCTGCTCTATGTTAATGCATAAGACATTGTTGCCCTAACTCTGTTGAGTGTTGCTTAACTTCTCTGCTTCAAGTTACCTACACTGGCAAGGAAACACTGCCGCACCTGCAGAGAGTACCTGTGTTTCTCCTTTCTAACATGTCTCACCTTTTCTGAAAGGATTGTCAGCATAACATTGTGCAGACTCATTTGACTTAATGTTGCCTTCAAAGATGTCAAGCTACTGACAAAGTTCTATGCTGAACAGATCAGGTTAACATGCATCACTCCTTAAGTAATATAGATTTTTTTTTTTCTCGCATGTCACAGATGAAGTTGGTGGTATTTCTACTCTTGGCCATTATTTCAGGTACTCTAGAGAACAATTATTCACTGGTGAAGACAAGGAATTGACAATTTTATATGGTTTTCTGTGTTACATGATTTCTTGATTCATTCCGAATAAATCTGAAAAGACCTCTGCTGACAGTGCAGCCCTCAAGTTTATTGGCTTTAGTCTTACCAGGCAACAGATAATGAATGCATTGGACTAAGTCAGGTTGGAAAAATACTGAAAAGAAATAGTTATTTTATTCTCCAGAACTCTTTTTTTCTTTTTTTAATGCACTGGGTTTGGTTTGGTTTTGGTTTTGAGAAATCATTTTAACAGCAAGAATACATTGAAACAGCAAGGTTTTTGGAAGTATTACAAAAAGCTTACAGACTTTCAAACCACACTTGTATGCATGCATAGACACTTCAGAATTAAATGTATGTCTTCTTCTGTATGTTTTGCTGTACAACTGGTCTGGGGCTTGTTTGGGATTCTCTTGGCGCTACTTCGACTTTAACAGTTGTGCTCTTTTATGTAGGGAGCAGGCACACCTCTAACCAGGGAATTTAAATGTATAATTCTTCCAACTAATTGCTTGTGAATGAGTTACAGATCAGAACTAATTCCCAAATTCTATTCCACAGATAAAGATAAATTCTAGAAAATTGCAGTCAAATCACACATAATTCCTGAATGGAAAAAGAATAAAAACAAACCAGTGAAGCAATTTGTTAATGATTACTTTCTCCTCTTTCTAACACATTTGAAATCTGTTATTGAATGTTACCATGCAACATTCAGATACATCTACAGTAAAGACCTCATTCAGTGTTCAAAAGAAATCTTTAGTAACAGTTGCATTTAACATCCATATCCTACTGTCCTGGTTTGAGTAAGAACAGAACTAATTACTTCTCAGCTCAGTTCTTCTAACTGCACTTTCTGAAATTAGCAGAATTTCACTATGTTTTCGTAGTGTCTTCTGATGGCAGTGATAACAGCCCATGGTTAGAGTTACTACCAAGGTTTGGTGTGCAGACCAAGGCCACTGCTGGATCTTGTGCACCACACTGGAGGTGCAGAAAGAGAAAGGCTGCACCTGCAGGGAGAAGTGGACAGGGCAGGTGACCCCAAACTGACCAGCAAGGTATTTCAGACCATATACATCATATTCGGTATAAAGATGAGGGATCTGGAGAGTCTCTGGCTCTTCTCCCCTCTTGGACCACGTTTTTAGCTTTGTTTGGCTTGGCTCAGGTCCTCTTTCGGTTCCTTTCTTGGAGCATCCAAGGAGGACTCTGTTCTGCCTTCGATACCAATCAGTGTGTTCCTGGATCTGGTACCAGAATCCAGCTCCTGAACACAGCTCCTGTCTGTTGTTGGGCCCAGGCTGGGAGTCCCCTGGTGCCTGCTTCACAGCATCAGTGGCAACAGTGATGTAATTACCATCAGGGGGGTTGGGTTCGATACTGGTTTTCTATATATTTGTATATATTCCCTTTTTATTATTTTCATTTTCATTAAAGCTGTTCTAGTTTCCTTTTCTATTCACTAAGTCTCTCTCCCTTATTCCCTTTCTCTTCCCCTTTGGGGAGTGAGGTAGGTGTAAGGGTCCACCCTGACCCTAAACTGTAACAGCTACACGTCTAGAGGATTTAATATAGCACAGAAAACTATATTCCTTTGCATAGTGAACATAATTGCTTAACTTTTCTGTTTCAAGTTACCTACACTGTCAAGGAAACAACATAATGATGTGATCTGCCTGATAGAAAGTTCAGGATCTGTCCCACTGTCTTATCCCTCACTGTAGCAGATTACCTTTCAGTGGCTTCAGTTTGCTAGTCCGGCTAAAATATAAAACATGACCATAGCATTGTTAATAAATAAAATGACTTTCAGTAAAATTAGCAAAAGGCTTACAGACCAATTTTAAACCACTCCACTAAGCTGAAGTGAGACTCCTTTTTTTTCTGAAACTTCCCAGTGGACAGAATAGCCTTTGAATTCCATGGTCATTTCACAGACCTTTGCATAGTAAGACATTTTTCACACAAAATGTCTGTCTATTTGGATACAATTCAAAAAGAGGCTTATGCTTCAAAGAGCAGGAAAGCTGACTTAAGCTTTAGAGTAAATATCAAAATCTCTTATCTTTCCATATTTGTCATATGTTATAATCCTTGCAAGAGTGGCCTCCGCAATAATACAAAAAAAAGTCTTCAGATTGGCTTGACAGACTAACAAAGGCATTATACATAAATGCTAGTTAGGGAACAATTATGGGGGTTTTAAGCTTCACAAACGATAAATGCTCATTTATATTAAAATGTACATGAATTTCCAGTGGGAATGTTTTATGACACATAGAAGTCCTACTTCTGAGGACTGATTTATTCTCTAGCATATATGAAGAAGGAAGTCCTCCCCTGGGTGCTACCAAGGCAAGGACAGAGGGTTCCTGTGTCCAAAAATATATTTTAGTGTTTTTTATGCTAGCTAGTATTTTTATGGCAAAGGCCTTTACTTGATGGATGCCTGACTCTAAACAGACTGATCCTCCTTCCAAGTGAAATGGCCAGTGACAATACACTGAATGCTGTAATAGGGAGATATTTCATACTGATTTTACAGTTCATCTATAGATGTGATGCCTTACACACTGTGGTTAAACTCTAGCCTTTTTTTTCTTCTTTTACCTGAATTAGTCTAGTTTCCACATAAAACACTAATACCTTAAAATACTTCTGTATTTTCCTAAGATAATCTATCATTTATTTTGAAGGAAACGTTTGAAAGTGATTCAGTTTAGGGAATTCCTCCCTTGAAAAAACACACTCTTAAAATACCAATCATACAAGCTCACTCAAACTCCAAGCTAATTTCCGTATCAAAACACTCTGCATATATGTCACTGATTCATAAAGAACTACTGCTCTTATATAGCACAACAAAGTATAATTCCTTGAGGTACTCTCCAAACAGACATCTCTACCTTAACATCTTCCCTCTAAATCCTAGAATTATGCTGCCTTGAATCAGACCTGCAAAGTCAGCTGAGAAGCCCCGGAAAATATGTGATCCCTGTGAGAAAGCAAGGTGTGTACTCCCTCTTCCCAGCAGCATCCTTACTTCCCTTTGTCCTTTTCTTTCAGTAAAGAGGATACAGGCAAATTTAGCCAGTGAGTAACTAAGTCAGTGACAGAAATGAACTTAAATAAATATAGCTTTATTTTACTGTATACTTAGTTGCATTTAGGAAAATTTTAATGCAACAATATTTAGGTAGTTTTCCATCCTGATCATAGCAGATGTAATTAATCATAGCTTTTTGAGATAACTGTAGCAAGTATTCTTAAACCAATAATATCCTTTATCATTATTATTATTTCTAAAATAAAAATGCTATTACTGTATACTTACAAGAGACATTAAATACATATTTTAAATTAATTTTCATATGCTGTGATATACTCTGCAAAGTGACAACAGAAACTACAGAAAAAGAAAACAGGAAGGATGGTAGATCTGTCCCTTCTTTCTGGACATTACTACTCATCTATCAATTTTGTAACAGTTAGTACTAATATTTTTGTAGTAATTATTATTTAATTTTTATTAAATTATTTTAATATTTTATTTTCTTTCTTTTTGTTAGATTGCTATCTGCAATTATATAAGAAACACTTTTTCCTATGATATTTTCTTTTCATAAGGAACATCTCACTAGTATACCACAGAGAGGTGCTCTAAACCCACAGTAGGTATTGAAAGTATCTCTCCCAAGAACAGACAGGACTGCTGTAAACTTGCCTCAAGGTATGGGGTTCTGATTTTAGTACTTTGCTTTTTTTTTTAAAAAAAATCTTTTTCATGGCAGTCATTGTAATAAAACTAGTGTCCAGCAGTCAGAACTTAAAATAATGAGATTCATAACTGTCACCACATTAAGAAGTCAGGTGAGATTTATTCCATGGAATAGATTCAGGCAGAATACTCAGCTATCCATCATCTCATACTTCATAAATAATCTACTCAGTTGAATAAAATGTCTTCTTCCCTGCAGTAGTAGCTATGTAACAAGTGAATTGTTTTGCACTATTTTACAGAGGTTTCTGTCCTGAAAATTATGGTGCATGTGTTTAAATTACCATTTCTGTGAATTATTCTGTTGACTACAGCTGGTTTATTTGCACAAGTAAAGATGAGCATAGGTACAAGCCTTAACACAGTGAGGACTGAAGAAATAAATTTCCCTTGAGACCTAATTTCTAAATCTTCCTTTAATCCAATTGAAATTAGTTTTGTAATCCCAGATTAGTTTTAACAATTTTTCTGAATCCTGTTCTGATTGTCACAGAGGACAAGTGTGGGTAAGGCACAGAACACTGCTTTATTTCTTGTCTGCCTTACTTTATACTGAGACAGATAGGAATGAAAGTTGATCGCAGTCTCTGCAAGAAGTATGTGATTTTGACCTAATCAATCAAAAGACGACTCACCTGATATACTGGCATCACCTAGGGGGTTCTTCATGTAGGTCTACAGTTACATGGAGGTCACTGGAGGGGAAATATCCAAAATTCTTGTCCTTCTTGAAAACTGTATCTATACACACCACTGAGGAGGGGTTTTTTCCATTTTCAGTCTGGGGAAGCCTGGATCTGAATCAAGACAAAAGTTTATAGTTCAAGTTTAGTTGGAAACACAACTTAAACAGCCCCATTTTTAGCCATTTATTTCTGAAGATAATTTAGGAAACCATGTACATAGTACAGTGTATTTCACCTTCTGATCTGTGTTCATTTTATCTTATATGAGCTAAACTTTATTTCTTTAATGGATTGATAACAGTTCTCCCCAAAATCCTCATTACTTATGAAGAAGTATGTTTCTTTCTCAAGATGCCTGTATTTGAGCTTCAAAATTTAGATCTGTATTTGTATTCCAATGTAAAAATATTGTGATGATTTGGAGCATTTCAATTTAAAAGATTTCAGAGGTGATGTGCATTTTGGTTCCTTATTATTTATAGTGTAGAGAATCAATTCTGTATTTTGGAAATGCACTGCTGCAGTAGTCATTATTATAAATGTTTAAGAAAGAACGAACTTTGAAAACATTGTTCCTGCCAATATGATCTATATTTAATAAATTACTTTTCAGACAGTTTGATTTTTACTTCAGCAGGCTCCGCCCATCTATAACCAAAATATCACTTGTGCATGTCAAGTTCTGTAAGGTGCCATAATTGTTTTTAGAGCTATACAGCATTGGAGCACACAATTTGCTTTGGGACTGCTAGATAAGTAGGTAATTCAATTTCAATTCTTGAATCTAAAAAATACTTTCTCACCATACAGGTTACAGCTAAACACAGGATACATGAAGCATAATTGTTTAGCAAGAAGAACATTAAGATCACAGATATTGAAACAAACTTTGTAATTGAAGGAAGATAAACATTAGCCTTAGACATAGTTTTCAGACTGTGCATATACCTCAAATGTATGAATGATCATTCTGTGTTAGCATTTTGCCTTGTTACCTTCATCAGGTCTCTTTTTAAGTGCTTATTAAGTATCTTCTTCCATTATCTTTTATGTCTGAATACTTGCTAATTGGAGGTGCTTTAAAAGCTGTGAATACTCTCTGACTATAGAAAGCTTCTGCTGCTATCAAAAATACTGCATTGCCCCAAGTTGCGTTAAGCAGAGCCTCATCAGCATTCAGTACCACTGCCATAGCGTAAAGCCTGGAAGTGGGAAAAATACCTGCTGAAACATAAGAAGAGAAGATGAAAAGAGGCCAGTGAACAGAAATAAAAGCTCCTTATGTCTGTTCTGAAGCCTCTTTTTCTAATGGATCCCCCGCCCAAGCAATGTTGCAAGTGGCAGGTGATGTGTTCTGCAAATAGATCAGCAATGTCACTTCCAAAATTGCACTTTTTGGCATTCAGGTGTTAAAGCCAGGCAGCTGGTAGCCAGGCTTTACCCAAGGCTGTATTATAGAAAAAGAGTATATGTTAGATCATCTAGCAGCAATTACAGTAAAACACCTCTGGCCTGAACCAGAGTCATTGTTACTGTTGCTTCCTGCAGTGAATTCTGTCACTATCACATTTGCTTCCTTTTTCTCTCACAGGTGTCAGACATATTTGCCCAGAATTATTTTGATGGGTGAGTTTGTTCCACAACTTCTCCAGAAACTGAAGTGACTATTAGCTCTGCAACAGTTCTCAAAAACACTGAGATCTCAGTGAAAAACTGCAAAGATATATATCAGATTATATTTTGAAAGGTGCTGCAAAATGCATTAAATAAATGATGAGATATCCATTGTTAGGCCTGCTCTAGTCACGGATGTAATATTTTTCTTCTTTTTTCCTTTCACCATAATAATCACTGCAGCAAGTTGTAAATGCAATGAAACTCCCCGCTATCTGTGATGGAGAGAACACAGAAATTGATTTATGATATTGTACTGTGCAAAGCTCAAGTGCCATCATAAAATCTAGTTTCAGAAGTCCCTAGAAAGAAAGAAATGAAGGAAGAATAAAAAGAAAGAATTGAAGAAAGAAAGAATAGAAAGGAAAAAACACAGAATATTCCTCTTCTCACATATAAGAAGTATAAGGGAAATATGTATGTGCACAGGTACTGCAATGGAATATTCAGTTGTTACTTGCAGTTTGTATAATTCTTGTTCATCCCATTAATTACCTAAGATATTTGTATACTGCTGTTAGTGCCAGTTACAGTCATATAATTCTGTGTAGTTTAGGCATAAATGTTCAGTTGTAGCTTAAGCTTCATGCTTAAGGCTTCATGAATTATATTTCACAAGCTTTCTGAAGAACTGAGAAATGCTGTGAGGAAAACCTACTCTTCTTTTGTAAGGTCTTCCCCATGGTGCCTTTAAAAGGCTTCATGGGCTGGGGAACAGATCTGCCATCTTGGAAGAAATGTGGGTCATCTATAGAAGCATAGATGACATTGTTACAAGGTGACTAGGTAGAGGTTTGGTGGAGGTGTGAAGGCTTGCAGCTATAGCAGAGAGAGACTGAGGAAGAAAGGGGTTTGTTAAGAAAAGTGGTGAAAAGGGATAATTAGAATATTCATATAAAATGAGGAAAGAAATGAGAAGTCCTCTAGACCTTTTCCTCTCTAACCTCTTCCCTGTCCTTGAGGTCAAATCACTGTCTTGGTTTCCTATCTATGACACTGCTGTGCTCTTGATAGCAGAGTGATGAAGGCAAAGTTCCTTTGCTCCTACCCACATCTTCATGGCACTAAGGTCTGACATTGCTTAGAAGGCAGAGAACAGCCTTGATCATGCAAAGAAACTGCCCTTCATAGTTGTAAGAAAAGCATGTTAGTATTCTGATTTCTCCTGTCAGCAGGTGTAAAATGCTATAGGGATCTACAGGTCATCTCCTTATTAGAGAAAGTGTGATTGCCTGCAGTCTTTCAAAAAATCCAAATGAAGTACCCACAGTATTCCAGAAGAATTAATTAAAAACTTTTTCTGTTAGTTCAGTGAGGTTTTTGAAGAGTTGATTCAGCTCCAGCAGCAGCAATAATGCCTTATTCCAAGGGAAAGATCAGTCTCAGAACAAAGGTTATGCTGGAGTTTATTTTTATTTTGTGGTTTTCTACAATAATTTAAATAACTGATGCAAAATTCATCCCTGCCCTTTCACTATCAAAATGTAACTTTTAGTCTTGGCTCAGGCTCTGTCTAGCCACTGTCACTTTGCAAAATGAAAAGGACCATAGTCATCACACTGTCAAACTTTCAACTGAAAATATTCAGGAAACTTTTCCTTCCCCTTTTCCTTTCAGTAATGATCTTTCTCATCTGTATCAGAACCAGGAACTTACTTTTCCAATAAGTAATTGTAAAAACTAAAAAGAAGTTTCCTTCTGGTTGTCTGGTCTGTACTCATTTCATCCACCTCAACATCTGTCTGTTGGCAGAGGGACAGAAGAAGAGTACACATACTGAAGTGTTATTAAAGCCAAGGTTAAAACATGTTTAGGCCAAAAAAAAGTCTGGTTTTACTTTAAACTATACAAAATGTAAATGATTCAGTTAATCTTTGTAAAAGTGAATGTCCTTTTGTTCCGTGTGTCATGTTTTATCATTTTTTTAAATGGAAGGATTATTTTTCTAAGACACTGAAGTGTCATTCATGTGAAGTAATGGGTCAAATATAATCCAACAATCAACCAATGAACTAGCAGAATCTGATTGCCCCAGGCGGGTTTGATTCCATATTTCAACATCTAGTTTACATAAAAATATTTCTTTTCACTTTTTACAGAAAGGAATATCTAAATATTTTTTAAAAATAGTTTAAATTAATTATGGAATAAAAAAGAATAGGACTAAGAACTGTAAATTCAAAAAAGCTTTAGAGCTGTTTTGAGTTTAGCATAGTTTTAACTACTGAGGGGTTGAACATGACTTCTTGTGTGGTCTGGAACAACTACACATGTGAAAGGTCTACAAGTCAGCCAATCTTTGAGACACTGATATAGGAATGAAATTTCAGTATAGGAGCCATGTGCAGTGAGAACTGTTCAGATAAAAGTGGATAAAAATGAAATCTAAACCAGTTTTTAATTCACAGATAAACTGAATTTTACTTACTAATAACAGTAATTCTTTGATCAGCAGCGACATATCCTTTTTTTCTTAAGAGGTTATCCTCTGACTGATTGGATGATACAAGAAGATTGTTGCCTTAACCAAACTGAATGCTGCTTTTTAACAGTATTACATTAAGCAATTTATTTCTACTGAACCAAGATCCATTAGAGAAAATTATTAAATTTACATGCATCATTTGATACAACAGAAATGAAATCCCAGCAGGAGAACACTTTCTTAGGGGCAATGTTTCTCAGTGTGCCTCAACTTTTACTTTCCTTAGGTGTTTGGCATCTCTCTGCCTATGTGCTTTTTAACAATAAGCTACAATCATCCTATGACAATGTCATAAACTCATCCAGCTTTTCCTGTGAATTTTAAAAGATGTTTATAACTAAATGTATTAATAGCAAGGTGCAGCCTGCTGAATAACTCATTTTCACTTTCATCACTGTGTGAATCTAACAAGATAATCTAACAGTAGTAGTGCAGTGGGATGAAGGTTCGGATGAGCCATTTTGCTTTTCAGAAGGGTCAGTTAAATGCTGTGGAGTGTACAGCAACTAACCTGCTCCCACACTCAAGTTGGCACATTTTCAGTGATGGTATATCTACAGTGCATTGCAGTAAAGAATGTAAGGTCTAATTTGAGATGCGATTAAAGGAGCTAGTTGAGTGTTGTCTAAACAAAGTGAATCTTCTTTGATTCCCTAAGTGTAATGGTTAATGCTATTCCTATAATGCTAAGTGGCTGATGTAGGAACTACCTTGATCAGGTTTAGATCAGCTAGTTTACCTCTGTTGGGAAAAATACAAGCATGATTGCATTCATTGTCTAACTCAGATATCATGCCATTCACCAGAAACTCAGGTGTGGCATGCAGGCCGGTAAATCAACACTATTCAAGATCAAAACTATCTGCAGGTTGATGTATATGGCATTATACATGAAATGGCAGCAGATCCTGATACTGTACCAGAGAAAAGAAAAATTTTTTAATCAATCAATCAATCATACACACTTCTCTGTTATTTAAAATGGAGCTATGGCCCAGGGATTATGGAAACAAACAAACAAACAAAAACCACCAAAACAAAACAGAGTGAAAGGATACTTTGAAAATACCCCAACTGGAACTTTACTATGACATGGGATTAATTTCAGTTAAGAAGATTGTTAAAAAAAAACAAACATAAAAACTCCACCCATAATGTCTTTGTTTCTTGGTGAGAAAATAGGAGATACTGGAAGATCAGTTAGGGTAATACAAACCTGTGAACTGAAGAGGCTGTTAGGAACTGGGAAAGAATGAGGATGACTGAATTTAAAAATTCTGTTTGATTCCACTTGGTGTCTCAGTCAAAAATCATTCAGGAATTCAAGATTCCTCCATCTGGTTTCTTTCCTAATTTCTGAGAGCATATGTCCTACACTAATTGTTATGTTTTCTTTGATTTGTGATTAAAAATATGAGGCTAAGAGAAGAAAATTAAAAATACAGCATGTAGTGAATACAGATGCTTTTTATTTCCTGATTTTTACAGAGCAGTAGGAAGTACTTTTTTTTTTTTCTTCTTTTCCTTTTTTTAATAATGTCACCAGTTTCTCCCTCCTCTACTAAAAACTGAAGGTCAATTTCACAAAATGACTATGATATCAAGAGCTTGCCTATATCAAAAAAAAAACAAAAAACAACCAACCAAAAACCCCACTATTTTTTTTCTTTAAAAATAATTGAAAATTTTAATTAGGTTATTATTTAAACTCAATTCAGTCCTCTTGGAATTTTCAAATTGACTGCTGAAGGACAAATCTTTTATTTGTAAAAGTTTTACTTTTCTCAAGCTCTTATTTCTTTAGGGAGCTGTGTAGATAGTGATTTTTCATGTAGATATATTCAGCGACAAGAAATATTTTTTTTGTATGACAGTGGCTGCATAATGAGCTTTTTTCCTCTGTTGTGTAACTTGATACTAAGATCTAACAATTTGTCATTTGGTATGATTTTACTTCAAGATCATATATTGTGTTTCTTTCTCTCCTTTGAAATCAACATGATAGGTTTCATACATATAAAATATTTCTACATTTTACTAATTATAAAGAGTTCTTCTGTTACTGTTGCTGAATGTTATTGGATACAATGCTTAGTTCTGTTTTAAACTGAATTCTGAGCATAACCCATCAGCTGTAATAATTTATATCTTTGAGGAATTAGGCTCATGAACATTGTCATAACTAGATTTCTATGGAGTTGCTTCTAATTTACATTAATATTAATGATATTTAAAGTCACACTCATCTTCCTTGCACAATTCAGCAGGAACAGCATAGAAATTAACTCTAAATACTGATCTGAAATTTGTTATACTCAGACTTCTCGTTTTTCATGTCTACTATTTTACAGATATATTTGGAAATAAGTATAAAATATTTCTTTGAAAAAGTAGAAAACCAGGGTTCTTTGTAGGCTCCCATGCCCATTAATTCTGGAGCAGATTCCTGTATGAGTAGTTGTCCTGAAGTGGCTGGATTTAGCTGAATCCTTTATTTCTTAAATAAAAGTATTAATAGCTTTTCCTTTTACTTGTCTGTTTTCAGTCAGTAGAAAACTTCTAGAAGAGTTTAGTTTACCAACCAACAGCTCCAATTCTATGTTGAAATGCCACAAAACCAAATTACCTTTGTAGCTTTTATAGTCCCATAACATCATCTGAAGCAGCAACATGAACAAAAGAACATAATTATAACAGCTGCAAGTACAACTTAGGGAACATCCTTAATCCACAACAGGATTTGCTCACATATAAAAGCACCCCACTATTTAAGAGAGGAATGACCTCCCCCACCTTTTTTTTTTTTAATTAAATTTGACACTTGAAGGATTAAATTGCACTTACTAAGTTTGAAGGTGACACCAAACTTGGCAGGGGGGAAGCCACAGCAGGGTTGCTGTTCAGAGGGACCTCAAGAGGCTGGAGGAATGGGCTATCAGGAACTTTATGAAACTTAACTAGAGCAAATGCAGAGTCCTGCATCTGGGAAGGAAGACCTCCTTGAAACAACACAGGCAGTGGACTGACTAACTGAGGCACAGCTCTGGCAAAGACACTGGGGCCCTCACGAAACAGTAACCTCAACATTAGCCACCAATGTTTCCTAGCAGCATCATCTGGACAGTATTCACTGGAGCAGAGCTGGTAGGTTGGGAAAAGTTATTATCCCCCTATACATGGCACTCCACAGACCACAGTTAAGTACCGTGTGCAGTTTGGGTCTCAGTAAGAAAACATGGGCATGGTTTAGAGGAAAAACGCTGTTAAACTCCAGAGAACCAGCACAATGACTGGGGGTCTCTCCTATAAAGAGCAGCTGAGGGAACTGGGCTTGTTTAGCTGAAAAGAGGTGGCTTGGAGGGACCTGATAGCAGCCTGCCAGTACATCTGAGGAGGAGACTGAGCAGGAGGATGGGCATATTGCAGACTTTACTTCCAGTAAGAGAAACATAATATGAAACCAATGAACATGTACAGTATGGTTTGTCTAATGTAACTGCATAGACAATTTTTTACAAAATCACTGTACTGTAAATCTTTGCTGACTTTTAGGTAGTGTTAGTGTCTAGGGAGTCCTCAGGTTGTAATAATTTGGAATATCTCATTTTCATTCGAAGAAGTTGATAGGAATCCAAAATAAAATATATCTGAAAGAAGCCCTAGCAAAACATTTCACATAGATATAAAATACCTTGTCTTTTCTCTGGAAGCTTTGAGCAGCAAAGTGTTTTCCATCAGACCTAGCAATACCTTTGAATAGCTGAAAAAAAAGAACTTAAATTAGAATAAAAAAACCCAGATTTCCCATTTCCACTCTGTCTTCATTTAATATTCTTGATGTTAATAAATTATTGCAACGGCATGTAATAACAGTAGATTTCTGTATGACAAGAGCAAATTTTCATTTAAAGTAAGACCATCCATTATAATCAGAGACAGGGTACTTGAACTGAAGATCACCACTCAGTTAAAATAAAAAATAATGGAAGTGGCATCTTTAATAGAGATGTCATATGGATACATGACAAGTGGTGCATATTTCAAATGTTTCTATTAGTCATGTACATAATTTTAGATTTTAGAACTTAAACCCTTTACTCTTTTTTAGTTTGCATGGGACACTACCTCTGTATTTTTATGTGAGAATTAGAGTCCATAAAGCTATTTAACTGTACACTTCATATGAGAACAGACCACCACTGAAAGAAATATGCACTAAACCCACAAAAGGCAATTATAAATGCAAGTAGGGAGACAGAACAATGTTGCAATAGATTTTAGGCACTCCTGCAACATATCAAATTAAGAAAGAGCTTTGAGTTGTCTATGAGTATCAGTGTGACTCTTGCACTAAATATCAAAAGCTTGGGCACTTGGAAAACAACAATAAATTAAACCCCATACATTTGTGCCTCCATTTTTTGGTACAGGTTTGTAAATGAAAAAATTGCTGTCTCAAACTGATGATTTTCAGAGGCTAACATAGAATTTTGCAACTATGTGTTCAGGATTATGGATCATAACAAGCTCTTGGAGATGTGAAAAAAAAGTACAAGTACTTAGTCATCAGAAGCCTGTAGTGAAGCAAAATAGAGTAGGAGTATTTATCAAGGTTTTCATTTTTATTTGTCTGTTGATCATATTACACTATCTTCTACTTATTTATTTCTTGTCACAAAGAAGGATATAAATCATCAAGAATCTTAAAAACATTTTTAAAAATTGTGGTTAAATTCCTGCCCACATAAAAGACCATTTTGTTCTTCACGACAGTGCCCACTCCTGTTGAATTAACTGCTGGGATTTTTTCAAACACAGTCTACAAAATTATCACCTTACTTTAGAACAAACATATACTGTAGATGATTCACCATTAATTTAATGATTAGCTGGCTCTCTTAGGAGCAAGTCTGTTCATGATATATTCTAGTACCCATTGGTTTACTAGCATGTAAAATAACTAATGATTATTCCAGAGATGCTCAATGAATGCCTCTTTTTCCAAAAGAAGATGCCAAGATAACATTTCAGAAAGACAGAAGGAGATAGCACCAGGACCCAAAGGTATACATTAAAGCTTTTTAAATAAATGAAACAACAAAATGGTATATAATCATTGAAGAATGTCCCATTGCCATAAAAAAACCCCAAAGTCCTCTTGACGGCACCAGCCACTAAGCCAAAAGTTGATGTGCATTACACATCTATTTCTGGCTACCCCCTTTCCTCCAACTGGTAAGACTGTGGAAAAGATAACTTTGAACCATTTTTTTTTTAACCTGTACCCCTATGGCTTTACAGTCCTCCATGATTCTGCTCAGTTTCTGGTATGCTGTGCCATTCATGCCCACATGAAAAAGGAACAGGGGAGAGTAGTCCATGTTTTTGATCTGTTGTGGTACCCTTTTTGGTAATGCCTCTGATCTTAGCTCCTGGAAGGCAGCCAACCTCTCATGACTCTGTCAGGTCAGCAGGTGGTGCCTCAATGTCCTTTAACTGAGAGTCACCCACTATGAGTACTCATCTTTTTGTGGTGTTTACTGTGTGCTACTTTTACAGTCATTTCCTGCAGCCCTTGTTCGTGGGTGCCCGTGGCTGCTAAAAATCTCATCTGTTACAGTACCTTATTCAAGATCAAGATTATTTATCTTCACTTAGGGACAGGATAGTGCTCCTTAATTGTCTTTTAGTAACATTCTTAGGACACTACTTGAAAAGAAAATATGTGAATATAAGTATATGTGAAACTCTCTCAGCTCCTAGAAAAAACAGTTCACCTACAGACCTCAGCCTGGTAGTGTGGTACTGAAAGGAATGTTTCATCAATTGTATGATCTGTCAAGAAAAACATTTTCAAAGCTCAGGAGAGTCATACCCTATGAATGATAGGCTGGGTCTCTTAATTGCAAATCTGAAACTCTCTGAAGTCTTGAGATATGGAACATGCCCTTACAATAGGTTTTGTAAAATATCAAGATCTAGAGCCAACAGACAAAGATAAACAACTAAGAAAATGACATTATGGTATTGGTCTACTTTATTTGGACAGTATTCTTTCAGATCAAAATGCCACAATAATTTGGGACAATTTCAGGCTGATTATTACAGTGATTCAAGCACACAGAAAGTGCCGCCAGTGAAAGAATTGTTGCATCTGTCCTAAACATTTACATTTATTGAGATTAAATGTTCCCCTGAGCTACTGGACTCTCTCCATTTATTAAAGAAGAGTCTCAGTGGGTAGATTAAATGGAATGGTCAGATCTTAGAAAGAGAAAATTAGGCAAATTGAAATCCATACTGAAAATTTATTCAACTGTTTGGAGTATCTCCTAAGAACTTATTAAATAAGCTGAAAGATAAGAATTACATATACATTTGTATGAAAAGCAGAACTGTATGTACCTGTTTGTGAAATATGAGAATATTTATTTCCAAAGGTTATTAGTTATTAGTTCCTTTCAACTTTGAAAGGGTTTCTGTAGTTTATATTAATTATACAATATTTTTTGTTATCAAATTTTGGTATCATAACAAAGATGGGGGCAGGTGTGGAAAAAAAATCCAAAAGCAACAAAAATGCTCTAAGATTAATAATAACATGATCTAAGATTAATAATAATATTAGAGGAGAAAGAAAATACTATGTAATACTGAAAAATGGATTAGGGGGTATTGCTGCAGAGCTGTGAACAGCTATCTCAGTTAACTGTCTCTGATGAAGAAGGTTTAGTGCCAACACATCACTGAAGGCAACAGCTGAGAGTCCCCAAATGGACTTCAGTGTTCAAGCAAAAGAGAAAGAATTATGGAAATGATTAATGTAAATAAGGTGAGACAGAAACAAATGCAGACTTCAAATAATAAAATCTTTAAAGATCCTGAAAACTTTTTGGGTCTAGACTGGGGAAGAAAAAGAAGACATAAGAACTAAAAAAAGTTTTTCAGTCATTTTAAGGAAAAACAATATTAATCTGGAGTCTGGAGATTAACATGAAGACTTAAAGGTCATTTTAATCAATATTTTTGTTATGTCATCCAAAAATGTTCACAGTTAATAAAAGGCCAACAAAGTTTACTCTGTCAGGTGTGGAATTATGTCCTGAAAACAAAACAAAGTCTCTCAAACTATGGTGGTATGTTATGTGTCAACCAACAATAATGATCTCTGTAAGTGTTAAAGGGCTGAGTGGACTGTCAAAAGTAAGAGGATTTTACAAGTGATGAAGAAGTCAAATTTACTGTTGTGCTGCTGCTGTAAGAAACACATTTACAGATAAGCAATGGAAATACTTGAAAACAATATGGGTATAAACCCAGATTGTTTCCCAAGCTTAACAGAGAAGGAAGTGGAAATTTTATTATCTGAACATAACCCCTATGTCCCCAAGGACATAGTTGACCAGATAAAATGTGCAAACCAGAAAAATCTTCTTTAAAAAGCGGAAGAATACTTGTAACTAAAGATAATCAGGATTTAATCCGTGTTTTGGAAGTGTTCTTAATAAACAACAGATGAAAATGTTATATTGGTGGACAAGAAAATAATTAGTGAGATCATAATCTTGTCCAGTCAAGAGAATTTCTAAAGAAAAAACTATCCATCTTTCTCAGAAGAACAAACTCTGAATGGCTTTTGAAAGCTGATTGTAGGAATAGAAATTTTTACTTTGAAATAAGCACATTCCAAATAAACTCTGCCACCTGACAGAGGTGTAGATGTGTGTGTATATATCTGTGTAAACAGTCTCCACTATCGAATAGAATACATAATTTCTGAAAGCAATTGCAAAAAAATATTCACAAAGCAAAATGTGTCAAAACGAGTTTGACACAGACATGTCTCCATCTGTCACAGCAAACACTTATAAATACTGAATAATTAAGATACAAACAAAAATTTGAGTAATTTTGTTTCAGGGAGCCCTGGCCTATGCACTGTTTGTAGCTACTTCTTACCTTGTGCTCATGAGAACTTGGGTCTTTTTTTTTTGTAGTGGGAGAACTTTTTCACCTTATGATAGAATTTAGCTACTGAAGCTACAGATCCCAGATGTACGGATAAACATCAGTGTGGTTGATGTTAGATGTGATCATGTCCAGGATTCATTCCACTCTCTTTAAATAATGGCTGAAGGAATTCATAGTAGCCTGGAGGTTTATGAAGAAAGGCAACAAAGAAGACAGCTAAATCAAAGTACAATTTTGAGTCAAAAATGGATTTTGAAATTGACATTTTTCTTTACAGCTTATGATAGCACAAACCATTTAAATTCTGAATTAAGCTTCTGAAAGCAGCTTTGTTGGTATGTGGTGTGTGTGAATTGAGTATAAAATCACAACTGCTACATACAAGGAAATGAGAAGATTTGACTACCTGCTACTGTGTATGTGTGGACCTGATACCTCCAATACTGACTGGTTTGGAATTTTTATAGTATGCACTGGTTTTGTTTAAGGTTATGAAGACATGCTTTTGTTTCTTTTCCATTGCTTTCTTTTCAAAACCAGCGGAAAAGAATAACAATGCATGATGAGTGAACTAGAAATAACATGGTTCACCTATTTCTGCTCTGAGTCCATAGCCATTTAATACATGTTCACTTATGTTCTAAAATTTCTGAGGTTATATAAAATCTGTTTTCCTATAATTTCCAGGAGCTTGAAGACTATTGACCACAATTAGATGGTAAATGTCAAAATTATCAACACTGATTAAACACTTGTATTGAACATTTCTGAGATGTACATCCACACAGTTTCATGTGATTTTCCATCTTTTCTTTTCCAGTCCATGTCTAAAGAGTAGACACAATTGACCTACTTTCCAGTGAGTATATAGACACAATTCATCCAGCTTTCCTTAGCTCATTTCTATGGACCTGTTTCCTTGTTATTGCAGGATCATATTGTTTCCTGAGTACCTATGAAATTTAAGCCTTTTGTAAGAAGTTAGTTCTTTCCTCCAAACCCGTGCTAGCCTCTTTACATGGTGTCTCTCCTTTCAGTTTGAAATGTGTTAATATGCTGTCTAAAAGACAGAGATGGAGGAGGGCAGACAGAGCTTAAAAAAAAATTAAAAGCTAGTTGATCTTAGAAAAGATGGCAGATTTATTGTTGCTTTCAATTAACTGCCACTCATTTAAATCCAGATTTTATGCTATGTTGGATTGCTCATACTTGTATATGAAATATCAGACCTAATTTCAGGCTTATTGGTTTTATGTGATCTAGAATGGCCATTGCTATATGTCGTCATCACCTACAATAATTCCTAAAACTGTAGCTCTTAAAGGCAGAAGTGACCTTTATTATCAGTCAGTCTAATATCCTACATAATAAGAACCATATAAAGTCAAAGAGCAAGGCATATATCTGTCTCAGTAGCTTGTACTCCAACCAAAATAATAGCTAATGGTCTATGTTAATATGAACTGAAGATCTGAGTTAGCTGGAACTCACTGTGTAGTTAATTAGCAGTTATCTTTTCTCTGACTGACAGTTCCTAGATGAAGTCTTTAATGCTACAGAACTTACTGCTTCAATCTGTATATTGTTGATGCAGGAAACAAGTGTCTTTACTGGTAGATTCAACTGGGAGAGCAAGGAATGAATAAACATGGGAAAACTAAGTGCTTTCTCCAGCCTTAGCTTTTGGAAGCTAAATGCTGGTTGCTATGCAGGAGAAGATATCACCTCAATTATAGCATTCTTTGAAATCCTGCCAGCTGTTTATTCAAGACCTGAGGAGTACACAGACATTTGAAACCCAAGTGTGTGAATGAAGCAGTGGTATAGATAGGAGGAGTAAGTATGTTAATAACTGGGGACTCCTCTGAAGGAGGAATCTGCACAGGTAGTGTGGCCTGACAATCATAATGGAGCCAGGTAATGAAAATGAAAAATGTTGAAGATTAGTACTTTGAAAAATGAGAAGGGAGAATCTGAGAGAAAGCAAATACATGCAAAAGGGCACCCTGTTCAGAGTGATGCAACTGCAGGTTGGAGGTGGCTTGTGTCCTGCCTCTCACCAGAGGAACAGGGACAGGAAGGATGTAATAAGGGCTACAGCAATGATTAGGCAAGTAAATCAAGCATGTGACTATTCAGATTCTTGAGAGGGAAATACAAAAAAAACATGGGTGAAAACCAAAACATATAAAGAAATACGGAAAGTGTAAAATTTACTAATAGACCGAAGGTTGTTCAATTATTTTATATCAAAGTCCAGGTAAAATCTGTGATAAAATTGAAGAAGGAAATAAACTTGTCCAAACACCCTGCCATTAACAATCACAACACACTGAGAAATTCAAGGAAACTATCACCGGAAAAAAGGCTAACACTTAGGAAATGGAAGGTTTCCTGAATGAGATCAGGAAAGGAAATGAGGAGGGTTGAAAAAAAAATTTGAGGTGCAAACAAAGAATGCTCATACTAATCTCAAAAACCTTTCATAACAAATGCAGGAAGCCAGCTAGGGAATCAGTGAGCCTATCTGATGACAAACATGTGAAAAGGGCACTTGGGGATGATAGAGATAAAGGAGAGAAGCAAAAATGAACTGTTTTGTATTAGTTTCCACTGCCAAAGACATTTGGAAAAATTTTAGTGTTACTTGTGTCAGGTAAGTCGGAATGGCTGGAAAAAATTGATGCATGTATATAGCAAGTTTTAGAATAAATAACTAGGTTGGATGTCAATAATTCACCAGAACTAGATGACATTTGCTGAAAGTCTTGTCAATAAATCAATAAGATTGGATGCCACTTGCTGAAAGGCTGGAAATTGAAAGATTAGTGAGGAAAAGGTTGAGGTGGGATATTAACTGAGGTTCATAAAATGTGTGACTACTGTTCCAAATGGAGATGTACCCTCTAGAGTTCCTTACACAGCAGTCTGGATGGAGGGATTTCAGGAGGTCAAAGGCTGACAGAAAGTGGTCAGACTCATGTTTTGCTTATGGAGCAATCAGAATTTTGGGCTATATGGAATGTTGGTCTGACAAAGTTGATCTTTTTAAACCTATTATCCCATAAACGAACTTTGGAATGCTTGTGTGAAGCACATTCATTATCTGAAAAAAAAAAAACAACAAAAAACATTGACATAGTCCTAAGACAAACCAGAAGTATCACTTCCAAAGATACTGTGGTGTAATACCTATATTGGGTAAGCATGCAAAAAGTAATCCTCAAAGTTTACAAAAAGCCTTTGAACTGCTAGCTTGGAGAGCTAGCTCTGGGACATTTGAAGTCTAGGGTCTCAGTTCTATTATCATTGCACAGCCCAGGTTTGGTTGGGACTGTTCCAGAGCAAAGACTGAAAACAAATCCGTTTCTAGTGTTAATGATGCCTACAGAGAAGCACTTATTGTAGATACCAAATCCCTTTGTTTTGGCAATATGCCATTTCTCTCATTCTGTGTTTTTTTTTCTCTCCTAGCACTCTTGGTAACAATCTCTGGCCCGTGTTTAATTAAAAAAAAGCTATAGGCATTCTAATAGCCTATCAAAATAAGATTTAACGGATGATTTTTGATTAATATCTCCAACTTTTCTTCAGAGGTTGTACAAAAGGCACCTGCTACCTGCTCTCAGCAAGGGGGGTTGGACTAGATGACCTCTAGAGGTCCCTTCCAACCCAGACATTTCTATGTTTCTACTTTTGTCAAAGTAACTAATATGCCACCCACATCAAAGCACTATGTTCTTTTCATTATCTAGTCTTTATCACAAAAGATGTGCCAAATCCAGTCACCAACAATTCCATTGCACCAGAAACCAGAAGTGGTTTTCATAGGCCAGCTGAGCCACGCTTATATATGGCTCTCATTTTCCCACCCTGCTGTGCAAACAGATGTTCTGTCCTTTGCACCATTGAAGCAGATCAATGGGAGAGAGACAGGAGATAGATCAATCTAATACTTAAATCTTTTGACTCAATGGTAGATAGACAATTTTCTTTATGAACACTGGGGTTAGTGTTCAGATCCAGATTAAAATGTTGACGAAAGAAATCAGTTTGGCTTGGTCAGCTGTTTCGTCTTTCATTTTAGGTAGGAAAGGGAGGGATCAGCAACATTCAGACATACAGGGAATACTGTACTCTTTAAAGATGGGAGACCTTCCTCTGTACTATAGGCTTAGGTACCTTTTTTCTACCGATCTTCCTGTACCATACCTCCAATGATCTTGAGATAGAATCTAGCTCTTAGTGTTTTGTTAAGATAAGGTTGCTTCACTAATCTGAGTGATCAGTATCATTCTTTACCTTCAGCCCATAGGACTAGAAACAATCTCTTGGGTTATCAAGTCCAGACCCCTGCTATCACAGGCAAACACATCATCTAATCCCTTTCTTTAATTTATCTAGCTTCATTTTTATTGGTGTCTTACTCCACTGATACTACTAGAAAGATGTTTCAGATCCTGCTTACTATGCTTAAAAGTATTAGTTATTTGAAATTACACAAAGTGATTAATTATATGAATTTCACAGAATGCTCCAGCAGGGGGATTGGACTAGATGATCTTTCAAGGTCCCTTCCAATCCCTAACATTCTGTGACTTTGTAACACCTTATCACTGAAGGTGGCTACAGTTAGTGAACTAGGCTAAATCTAAGGTTTTTATGGCCTTCCCCATGGTAAATAGTGTCACACAATATGCAGTACGGTCTCTTAAAAGCCCACAACACAATGTTAATTTTATTGAGATGCTATGATTAGGATCAACTTCACAGTCTCATTTTGAAAATCCATTTACTCTTGGCTTCTTCTAGGATATATTAGTCAGGGATTTTATTGTTTTATGTTCCATATACAATAGGCAGTGATGTGTGAACTACTGGAGCTTATTTTCAGGTATAGGAACAGCTTCAGTAAGAAGGCTTATTTCAAGGTTCATTAGGAATATATTTTTGTTGTTGCAAATTACTCAACAGCCTCTTCTTTTCAGACATTAGCTGAGGCTTTGGATCAGACAATAATATGTAAGTTTTGCAGCTAGAAGGTCAAAAGGAAATCTTCATTATAATCACTGATGCAGAGAAATGTTACTAAGGAGCCACCTTGGTCCTATCCTGTTCACTTCCCCCCAGGCTTTGGAGCTATTTGTTTTTAATAATATCTTTGCATTGCTTTCAGCCTGGGGAATAGATGAAAGAAAAGCAGATACCAAGTACATTACAATAGTGTAGAAATGCTTATTTTAGTTTAAAGATGGTGGCACAAGCCTGTGAAAGTCTGAGGATTCCTCTCTGGCTCACTATTAATCAGGGACAGGGTCTGTGCTGAAATGCTTCACCAGTCATTTTGCAGTGCTGTGGCATAAAACTCCATTTTGATTATCCAGGTCAAGATTTCCTGAATAGGAGAAGCTATCACACCCAGAAACAACAAGCTCCACAAATGCTAACCAGAGCAGGATTTGGTACTTCTCAGTCAAACAATAATTTGTACCTATGTCAAATACATGTACTTTGAACTGTGACCATGAGAAGAGGGGAACAGAACACTTCAGATATGCTGCACTTTTATTTTAGTTTTCTCTAAAATTCATGAAGGAGTTTAAAAGAACAAACCTTTTGTAAAAACTCTCATCATACCTTTCAAAACCCTGTTGGTACAATGCCTAATGTAATTTGCTGTGGTTATTTAGTAAAGGGGTTGAGACTCTGAAGGGCTCAAACATCAGAAAACCTGGAAGGCCAATCAATTTTTGGACAAGCTATAATGTCTGCTACTTCTATTTTGTATCATTTTAATTCAGTTCTATTTGGAAGCTAAACTGGAGTTTTCCTGGCAATATGCATTTGTGGAGAGGAGTGGAGGAGGAGGAGGAGAGGGCTCTCCTATGCCCATTTTTTTAATAAATAACTTTGGTTTAGTCAGAGGTATGCTATGTGTATGATAATGTGCTTCCATGTACTATATAGTAAGATTTTTTTTTAATGCTTCATTTTATAAAAAACTCCACCTACTTCAAAATTATTTATCAGCAATTCTAAGAAACATTTTATAGACTGATATAGGGAAATTTTTTTTAGTGATGGTGATGTTTTCAGACAGTATAGGTTTAACTTTCTAAGGAGCATCACTAATGAAATACTGAAATTTTTACAATGCAATATTAGTGACATCTTTAAAAAATTACTCTGTGGCTGTGTCATTTGCTGAACATGCTCCTTAACCATTTAATATATGACTAAAATCTGAATAATTTACTGGAAAACTCTTAGGCTGATGAAGAGTACTTTAAAATTATATCAGTATTTCCATGTAATAAGAGCTGCAAGCTCCACTAGCAAAACAATTCATGTAGTAATCATTATAACAGTCCTTCCTTCTCTTTCTTACAGAAACTAGCACCTCTATTACCAGTGTCACTGCGTACACAGTCCCTGTATAGCAATGTATCTATGCTCAGAAATCCTACTAGTTTAACTACACTGGTCAGATCCCTGACACTTTTTATCTTACTCATGAATTCTATATACATGTCTTTCCATCTGTATTGTGTTGTGATCCTGTGTTAGAACTTTGCTTATAAACAGCTATGTGCTGCAGAGATTTTTCACTTCAGCCTCCTAGAATGCTGATGAAAATCAGAATAGGCAAATATAATTACCATAGGGCACATACAGTGTATCTTACAATTTTCATATTACATTACCATTTCAGACAAATAAATACTGCTTAAATTTAAAAAAAAACCAAAACATGATAATTTTGAAGACTTCAGACTTTCTGCTAACACTTGATTTTTATAGAGAACACCAATTCAACTATCTTTGAATAATAGGTCATTTATTTAAAATTAAAATTGAGATCCTTTTCTGAAGTCCTCATATTACCAGGATGAATCTCTTTTGAGCAAAAGCCATTAATTTGTCCATTTTAGGATAATGTCCATCACAAGGCTACAAGCTTGAATGAATATGTGGTTTTAGCAGTTAAACACATGTTCAAAAAGATTCTATGATCCCATGATAGTGTAATAGCCTACACAAGAAATTTGATGTATGGTAGTAGCAAAGGAAATGGAGGGCAGAGAGAAGCACAGGCAAACATTAAGTAATATATGAAGACAATCCTACTTGTGCTTTCTCTTCTGAAGTGTTAATAAATAATGCTAAAATTCCTTTCTTGTGTTTTACAAATTGCCATTGTGGTTGTTTCATTTACATGTGATGCTTAGTCTACGTTGCTTACATGGTAAGCAAATAACCCACAATCAGTTGTTAGTCATCCTTATTGCACCACTGTGGCTTATTAGAGCTGTGTCACCAAACAGTGGACAGTGTTAGGATGTTATTTAGCCACTATGAAAAAGTTCTTGCTGCTTATTTAATTGACAGCTTAAACCATAAATTTTGTATAGCTGGCTGCTGCATATAAAAGGCCAAACTTATATTTCATTTCACACTACTGCCTTTGAATTTATTGGCTCTCTTCATTGTCCTTGGGGAACCACTTTGAATGCAAGGAACTACAGTTATAATAGTTAGAACGAAATCAGTGGTTACGGGGGAGGTGATCAAACAGTAAATAAAATAACCATTTATGACTGTTTTAACAGTATGCCTTTACGTGGGCTTGGAATTGCATCTTAATAAAGCACAAGCTAAGATTTAAAAACACACAGTTTCAAAGGTAACATGCAAAATAGCTTCACTCTTTTGCCAGACTCCACCCTGAGGGTAATGGCATGTTTCAGAATATTGCTTGGCTAGGCTTTTATTTCTGGCAAAAATGATCTACCAAATTGTTCTGTTCTGCAGCATAGCAGCACTAATTATAATCTGTGCTTCAGTAGCAAGAGGCTTTCCGTCTTTCCCTCTCCCACTTAACAATTATATTTACTTTATTCCCTTCCCTCTTTTATCCTAGTTACTGTAGCAACTGCATTTTTTGAAGCAAATTTAAGCAAAATTAAAGCTTAAACAAAACACTGGAAAAGGAACAGCTGAAGAGAAGTTTTTCTGTGTGTCTGCTGACAACATATTTAGGGTATAATAATACAGTGCTGAGCTCATATACTGTATTTTCTACTTGGAGATCTCCTGGCAGTTTGCAGACAAAGGAGAGTGACTGATTTGATTTCATAGATGGTAGGGAGAAGAGAAATAGAAATGGAGAAAAAATTACATGCAGTATGTTCTTGATCACCACAAAAAGAAAGCAGAGATCTCTTCATTGCATTTTCATATTCTATAGACCAAAGTGTTTCTATATTATCTTTGCAGTTTTCCATAAAATGCATCAATTATGTACTTTAAATACAGCTTGGAGAGAATATCCAGCAGTTTGGAAGAACAGTGGTAATCCACTAGCAAGCTTAAAAGTTATGATATGGGTAATCTCTCCATAAGGAATTGGAATTAAAACAGTAATTCAGTACATGCAGACTACTGAACATCTTAATCTAGCAATTATTTTAGGTCCTTGTCAGCCTTGCTGGATTAAAAGCAGGAATGGAGCAGATGATGACTTCCCTGTATACAGCCAATGTGTCACTCATTTATTGAGTGTACCTTTACTCCCTAACGGCTGCATTGTCACACACGTTCACTCGTTATTGTCATGATGCAATACCATCATCTAGGACTTTTTATCAGGGCATTGTTGTGAAAAATACTTCACATCCTCAAGACCAAAGAAGTGACTCGATAAAAAGTGTACATTACCTAATCTGTAGCAAAGAGGAATGTAGGTCATGTAGGCACTTGCCTCTTCAAGGAACCAATAGAAGTAATTTATGCTCCTGAGAAGCATTTTCTTTCTTATCAGTGTAGCACTGGCTGTTCCCCTTGCTCTTATAAGCTTTTTTTTTGCACCCTTGTTACAGTTTATTTTACTGCTACTGTATTGCTTGAAAGGGAGCTAGTGCACAATTTACACCCAAAGGAGTAAAATACAATACTAATTTGAGCTGCTTCAGTAGACTAATTACATTTCTAGAATCCACTTTACGTAATCTCAATTCATCACTTATGGATTTGAAAATATTACAAATCCACTCATTCAATATTATGATCTTCTGATCTGATTTCTGATAGAAAGAAGCAAGCTTCCCAGATACCTTCCATCATTGACATAGTTATGTTTTCTTGCTTGATTTTATTTTCCACCTCTTTCAAACTGTTTTACTTTGAGTGAGAATAGAACTAATGCTGTTCAGTGATTTTACTTTTCAGTTCAGTTCTTCTAACTCACTTTACTTTCTGAAGTCAGCAGCCTGTTTGCACAGTGTCTGCTGCTGGCATTGATAGCACCCCATCGTCAGAGTCACTACCAAGGACTGGTGTGCAGACCAAGGCCACTGCTGGCTCTTGTGAACCACAGGGGGGAGTACAGGAAAGTGAAAGGCTGACCCTGCAGGGAGGAGTGGACAGGACAGGTGACCCCAAACTGCCCAACGAGGTATTCCAGCCTATATACGTCATATTTGGTAGGGTCTAGCTCTCTCTGAGGGCTCCCTGGCTCTTCTCCCCTCTTGGACCATGTTTCCAGCTTTGCTCAGGTCCTCTTCTGGTTCCTTCCTTGGAGTATCCAAGGAGGACTCTGTTCTGCCGTCGATCCCAATCAGTGTGTTCCTGGATCTGGTACCAGAATCCAGCTCCTGAACACAGCTCCTGTCTGCTGCAGGGCCCAGTCTGGGAGTCCCCCAGTGCCTGCTCCACAGCATCAATGGCAACAGTGATGTAATTACCATCAGGGGGTTGGGTTTGATACTAGTTTTCTATATATTTGTATATATTCCATTTTTATTGTTTTCATTTTCATTCAAGCTGTTCTAGTTTCCTTTTCTAATCGTTAAGTCTCTCTCCCTTATTTCCTTTCTCTTCCTCTTTGGTGAGGGATAGGAGATTAACAGAGAGCATCTGTTCTAAGGGTCTAAGGGGCCACCCTAACCCTAAACCATGACACAAATCTAAGATATATCTTCTTCCTTGTGTCATTTTTATTCTCATTCTTTATAAAATACACTCTTCATTACTACAGATAGCAACGATTTATCTTCATATACATGTGCTGTCACCTGGGAATTTTAAAATTATCTAGTTTAAATATTCTGTGAAGCAGCTTGTTCAATTCTCATCTTCTCTTGTTTTTGTCATTGGCAGTGCATCTGCAAGCTGAAAACTGTTTCTATCCTTTTGTCTCGGATGTTTCTGGGCTCTAGAGTACTAAAGGTAGTTGTTTGATACAGTAAGAATAGGAGCACAAATATATTTTGATAGATGATCCAGGTTATTTTTCATACTTCCCTGTTGTTTTATTGATTAACTAAACAGAAAGACTAATTCAAGTTTCTGTTCTGTATATTTGCTCTAGTCTCACCAGAATTCTCCACCCTCCCCTAAGATTAAACAAAATCATTTTATCTTTGTATCTACCAGTCACACTAACAGTGAGGTAACCATCAACTAATCAATTTTATGGCAAAAGTGATTTTTGTTTTAAACAAATATCACCATTTTTTTTTGACACAAGTAAATGATTTCAGTGTTATGCCATATATCTAGCATGCACCCTAGGGAGTAGGTAGAAGCTATGGCAGAAATCATGACACACGTGCTTCTGCATCAAATTAAATATTTTCCCCTTAATCCTCACACCAGCAGCTGTTAGGCACTGAGGCTTACTGCATATGGCCTATATAATGAGGCAGATTTGGGCAGTTCAAGTTTCTCTGTTGAATGCTGAATAAGGCCCTTCTCTCCAAGGACACTAAGACTTATTTGCTATTGAAACAAGTCCTCCTCATGCAAATGAATAAACTTGGTATTCAGGTTTTATGAAGAAGAAAAAACAGCACAGTGCTTTTTATTACCAGGGAGAGAAAAAATAAAGAGGGTTAGTATAAGAAATGCAGGAAACCTCCACAGAATTTGGTGTAAAAATCTTTTCTTTCTGTTAAAACTGCCCAAAACTGAGTCAAATTAATCCTTTGCAGTAACTACAGAAGTTCTTAGTAAGCCTAAAATTGGAGGTGGATATTCCTAACAGTTGACACAATGTCCTAGAAAAAGCCATTTTCTGATTGTGCAAAAGAACAGACCTGTCTGCAGGTGGATGGTACAGCTAATTGACCCCTGGTATTAAGAGCAGGAGTAATCTGGTTCAAGCTCCATTTTATTTGTCTCCCATTCTATTGCTTAGCAGGCTGTGAGGTTAAGGGCAATCCTTTCACACTGCCTGACAACATGAAGACAGATTTTCCATATTTGAACAATCAAATCTTGTTAAAAGGACTACAGGACCACCAATTAAAACACTCCAGTAAAGTAATCCAAAAATATGATCTATAACTGAGAACAGAAAAAAACAAACAAAGAAGATCACTGAAGGAAAGTGCTGATTACTTCCTCCTGTAATGCATGCTGTTAGAATTCATTAGAAGTGTGGGAAGTGAAGGGTTTTTTTGATTGTGCTTCAGATTTGCATATTAAAGTAGATTAGCCTAAATAGTAAGAACAGTATTTTTTTTTTTCTTTAAATTTTGTTGTTGTTGTAGTTGCTGAGATGAGTAAAAATTATTTGTGGCACTGTAACTGAGCTTACTTGTGATTGGAGGGACAAATCCTTTCCCCGTTGTCTAGCCAAAGTCAACAAGTTGTTCAGTAGAGATGGAAAAAGAATTGGCAATATTTCTACAAGCAATAGATTACCTGTAAAGTTAGAATACAGCTGGTGTGTTACATTTGTGCCACCTCTTGCAACTATTGTGGCTTGTACTTCAGATGTAAGAATTTTCCTCATATGCTTGTATACACAACTATCATAGAGATTTTAGCCTTCCCATTGCTCTTTCACATACTGACAAGACTAAGATAACAACTCTAAATCCACCAGGTCAGTTCATAAATCTTGCTTATAAAGTGTCTCGCACATAAAAAATATTGTGAGATGCACTTCTTACATTATAAATATTCACACTACAGTATGAAGTAGAACAGGATGAATGGAGCAGTTTTTAAAGAGCTGTTCTATATGTATAACAATGCTACAAATGTCAAGTTTTTATGCATTCAGTAAGATAAAAGATGTGTTTGTTACCTTTCCATTTTTTTGCTGAAATCTTAGTTGCTTTGTACAGTTAGTGATGATTATCAAACTCTACTAGCTTTGGAGAGATATTTAACCTTCCCATGTGTCAGCTAATGATAATCAGTTTTAAGTGTTAGGACATTTAAACTAGGACAGGTAAGTGCTAGTCCTTGTCTCATAAAAATAAAATTGATTAGAAGATACTGTGTTTTCTACAGGCATTTTAATCCATTTCAAGTTTACGCAAACTTCAGTCCAAGAACAGTAAATAGGCATATAGGACATCATGTCCAAATTGGAAAATTCAAACACAAGCACAAAATACATTCCCTGCCACAACCCCCTGTGTTTTCACACAGGAAACAATGCAGACAGTTCAGTATTAGCATAGACAGGGACAGGCAACACGTGCTGAAACTGTTGTATTATATCCCCATGTCTGGTACTGCATGGTTCCTATAACGAAATTAGTTTCTAGCAGAACTTTCAACATTCAGGACCTAGGTCTTAATTCTTCTTCTTCCTTGGAAGAGAAAAACACAAACTCAGCCTTTTCACTTGCTTTGTCCTCCTCACTTTCTGAGATTAGTGGGTATTTTTGGAGGGCAGGTGGGTTGTTGTTTTTTTTTCTTTTTTTTTAATAATATTTACTATTTTGAACAACTAACTTTCAGGTACTAAACATTACCATATCTACCTCAGTACCCCTTTACCTTCTGTCAGCTGAGATTCTGCAGCTACAACATACAATATTGTTACCATTATGGCCACAAAAAGAATGGCTTACTTTTTTTTGGTATGTTTCCCATAAGAATCCTTATCCCAAAAGCAGATTAATCTTTTTGCCATTTTCTGGTTTTGTTGCACAAGTAAGGCAGTAGAATGCTAATATCACATTGTCTCTGAAAGATCATAGTGTTCTCCATTGCTTTGACCTTTCCATTGCTGTGTTTCAGTTTGATCTGGAGCTTGGTGATTAATGATGATTATAATAATTACAATGAGAGGCCTCAGATATAAATTGTTAAATGAACTAGAAAATACATCAAATGTTTTGTGCTACTGTACTGAAACAAACTTCACAAGTTTTCTCTTTCATTTGTTTGAGGTTTTTCTTAATAAAATAAAACAAATAGCTACAGATAAACAGGCTGAGTCCAAACCAATAGACAGGAACACAACTGATTTGGGGGAACAGATCCAAATCTGTTAAATCTTAACTCTATCATAGAAAACACTGGCTGGACAGTGGCAAAACAAACTAAAAAAATATCCAACCTGCAAGCCAACCTTTATATGTACCAATAAAGAAAAAAAAAATAATCAATTTTAAATCAATAGTTTGCTCTTTTGCCCAAACAGCTTTGCTTAACAATGAGTGAGCGTTCTGTAAAACAAGGCTGGGCTTTGGATTCGGATCATTAGCTATGATTCCCATTAGGTAGGTGCCACAGGAAAAGGGATATATTCTTGTCTTTTCAGCTTTGCTTTGCTGGTTTTACATTTAGGAACCTAAACTTCCTACCATGTTGTCTTATCAGTTAACAGGCATGTTCATTCATCTGAGGTGAAATGGTAGTCAAATAAGAAATGGATCACACATTGTGATCATGTTTTAGGATCTGTTTTTAAGTTTACCTCTACAACAATGCAGAGTTTTGTCTTCTCTTCCTATAAAATAGTACTGGTGTTGGCCAGGATGGAGTTAATTTTCTTCATAGCAACTTTTACAAGGCCATGTTTTGGATTTGTGATGAAAACACTGCTAAAAAGACAGCCATTAGCTACTGCTAGGCAGTGCTTGCATGTCAAGATCTTTGTTTCTCATGCTGCCCTCAGTGAGGAGGCTGAAGGTGTGCAAGAAATGAGGAGGGGGCACAGCTGGGACATCTGACCACAACTGACTAAACAATATCCCAAACCATTTGATGTTGTGCTCAGCAGAGGCAAAGCTGAGGGAAGAAAGAGGAAGGGGAGATTATAGAAATGATGGTGTTTATCTTCCAAAGTAACCACTACATGCGAAGAAGCTCTGCTTTCGTCAAGAGGACTAAACATCTGCCATCTGATGGGATGTAATGAATAAATTCCTTTTTTTGCTTCCCCTATTAAACTGTCTTTAATCTCAACGCACAAGTTTTCTTACTTTTACCCTTCTACTTCTCTCCCCTATCCCACTACAGGGTAGTGAATAAGCACCTGTGTGGGGCTGAGCTGCTGGCTGGGCTTAACCCACAGCAAAAGTCAATATACATATGCTGGATGCAGAATCCATACTTAAAAGTTACATTATTGTATTTTAAAAGGTTAAATTGCACTCCACTTTCCACTACAGAGCAAAACCAATTCTGATAAATGAGATATACATAAGAAATCATAGCCCTGCAGAAGTGGGCTACTTCTAATCCTTAGATGTTTGAAGGAACGTCAGATTTCAAGCACCACTGTGTAAGATTTATCCTTCTTTCAATAGACTCTCATTAGATCTTGTTGTAGTAAGGTCTTACCTTGTTGGTGGCTTTATTTCTATAACTAAACATATTAGAATGCTTAGTTGGCTGCTGTGTATTAATTTAGCTCCATAAAGCAGACTTAATTTCATTTTTGAAAGCATTTATTACTTCCAGAAAAAGATAGATCCTGTTTGTTACTTTTTTATCTTTTGTATTGTTTATATTTCACTCTTTTGTTTGGTAAGAATTCAGTCCTGGTCAGCTTGAGGCTCAGAAATTTTTTTCTAGATTGTTATAATAATCAGAAGAATCACTCCACCCACATATGTGTTAAATGAATTGTGTAACTTGCATCCCTGTGTTTTAAATAGTCAATAAATATCAATGAACATATCACTTTATTACAATCTTCCCATTTATCCAAATCATAATAGTGCCAAGTGGAAGCAACAGTAAATTCAGTTCAGATAAATGCTACTGAATCTAGCTCTAAGACAGTATTACTTTGAGAACAGAAAAGATATTTGTAAGAGAGAGTCATTACATTAAGTTAGTGTTGGGCAAATTATCTTATTAATGATTGATACCTATACAGAGCTTGCATTTGTTAAACACTGAGGAAAGATGAAAAGAAAAATAAAAACACAGAGGACAAATAACTTAATCAAATTGAAAAGAGAGGTAAATACCTCAAAAAATGGTCTGTAATCTGAAAGATTGGGAAGAATACTTGTAAGGGTCATCCGGGGGATGACTGTTTTAGAAAGTGTTGTAATGATGCTTTGAAATGAAAACTCAAGATTAAAGTAGGGGTAAGATTAAAGCACCTTCAATATGTAAAGGACAAGTAAAAAGATGATAGGGCCAGACTGTTCAGTCGTGTCCAGGGACAGGACAAGAGGCACAACACAAACTGGAACACAGAAGGTTTCATCTGAACACAAGTCAAAACTACTTTGGCCATGACAATGTACTGGAAGAGGCTGCCCAGAGAGGCTGAGGAGTCTCATTCTCTGGAGAGATTAAAAACATGCCTGGATGCAGTCTTGTGCAACCTGCTCTAGGTAAACATACTTTAGCAGAGGGGTTAGATTAGATGATCTCCAGAAGTCCCTTCCACCCCTTACCCTTCTGTGAGTACGCCAGTTAATACATTTAATGTTGATCCTGCTTTGAGCAGGATGTTGAACCTGATGATATCCTGAGGTCCAGTCAAATCTGTATGGCTGGAAGTTTAGAGATAGTGAAAAATTGTGAAATTAGGATCAGAAAGGTTCTGTACTTTTTATTTGCAAATATTTAGAACTATTGAAGCATGCTAGACAAAGTTCCAATACTGCTTACATTTTAATTATTTCTAATATATTCAGTGACATTCCTTGAATAATTAGTACTTGCTAAAAAGTAGAAGCAGGCACTTAATGTCAATCTGTGTGCCTCACTTCTGTTCAAGAAGAACCCATATAATTCCTGACTGTATTTCCTATTCTGATTTTTCCTTCTATTAGAAGGGAAAGGTTTTCATTTATGTTGTTGACAAAGACATCAGAATCAAACTCTTATTATAATTTGTAGACCACAGTGACATATAAGAAGAGAAATATGAATCCCTTAGCCTTGAAGTGACTGACATTCATTTTTTTTTGTATTAAGTGACAATTTCACAGGAGTCATTGGATAACCTGTTAAGTTTATGATAAAATAACCACAAATTTTGAATAAGAATATCAACACAGGTAACTTCTGACAGTATTATGGCCAAATCACACTTGTGCAGTAAAAAAAAAAGTTATTAACAAGGAAGAAAACAGTATTACCACCTTTCAAGAGCACAATATTTGCAAGACTGGGAGGGGGGAATATAGTGTATATCCTTAAGGACTAATAACTGGACAGGTCAGTGTTAGCTTAAATTCTGCTACTGCTCCTCCCAAAACAGCCAACCAACCAAACTAGAATCAGTATGAAGATAGCAGCTTAACGGAGGGGTTTAGAGTGGTTTAATACTGTTTCTTGATGTGGGAAAGACAAATGGACTCCTCTGTGCCTCTCTCTAAATACTCATTTCAGATGTTATGTTCTAGTTCACATACACAATATCCTCTGTAGGGATGACCATCTATTGTCCTGCCACTGGCATATCAGGTACAAAAAGACATAAATAAAATAAATACCACTTTTACAGCATGAATTCCCCTTTTCAAGAGCTCCCAAGGACTGAGCATACGCATGTCATGGGATGGGAGGATTAAAAAAAAAAAAAATTCTTTGTAACAGTCTTCTAGAGAGCCTCGGGATTCCAAAAAATGTTCCAGGGAACGATTATCATCACAGAGAATTTCCCCTCATTAGACACAACTGCTCAGCAGACTCTTCCTGTAATGAAGACTATTTTTTAAAACCTCAGGGTAGGGACAAATTTTCTCGTTCCCTCCCTGAGGGGATTTACTGCTCATGAAAGTGCTGGCTCAACAGTCTCGAGGTTGAAGTTGTTATCCACAACATTAATGAATAATGCAACATAGCCTCTAAAAGTGTTTCTGTGAAATGAATGGGGTTATTTGGGTCATAGCAGAACTGCTAAGCAAATTATATTTTTTATAGGAAAAGTCCTTTCTATAATGAATTCTACTAGGTAGTAGACTAGAAGGAAAATATATTAATTTGACGGGGGTTTTTTTACACTTCTATATCTCTCAGAAAAATTTTACCTTTGTATGTTTTAAAAATACATTATGAGACAGATGCTGCAGTTGTGACTATTTTTAAAAGGCAGATTGTTATTAACATCAGTGTGATAGGGAGCAGTGGAGATTTTTTATTATTATTTTTCTTTGTATGAATGCTATCTGGAGTATAGCAACACAAATGCCTTCTGCTGGAATGCAAACAGGTTGTGCAGATACAAATCCAAAAAAAATATAATCTCACAGTTGTTACACTGTAATGTAGAAAATGTATATGTACTTCTAGATCACAAGTAGTTCCTTCTGGGAGGTTTTTGGTAAGCAGCTCAGGAGGATCCAGTTCAGATTTTTTATGACAGGATTATACAAAGGCAGATTTACATGGGAAGAAGAGTAAATTTGGTGATGCAGAAGAAATTCTGGTTTGCCTCACATCAATAATGCTGATTGTAAATTTTTTTATTTCTTGCTTTTAAAACATTCTAAAACTAAAATGCAAATCTCTCCTTAACCAAAATTTGTCTACATTAACTGAGGTTCTTTATCTCCATAACAATTCAAAGTACGTGGGTTATTCTTTAGAGTTATTTCTCTCAATCAGTATTGACAAAATTAGAATATTCTTGTGGATGAGAAATGGAAATGGTACCTTTCTGGTAAAAGTGCATGCCTAACATAGAAAAGAATATATTTTATTTAAAAGGAAAGAGAAATGTAGATATTAATAACAATTTTAGATGAAAGAATGTCAAAACCAACTAATACTTTTATATTCTATAGGGAAATTCAGATTTATTCAGTTTAAAATTTCAGACAACAAAACCCTGAAAGCTAATAGATGGGTTGTGGGAAGGAAGAGAAACAAGACCCTGATTTCAAAGGAAGAAAAAATATCTTTTTTTCTTAAAAGAGAGATCAGAAAAAAAGAAATTATTAAGAATCAATATCATGACAAAATAAGGGCTGAAGAGTATAATTTGTTTTATGCAATTTTACTTCAGAAATGTTAGGACTGTCTCCTACTTGTTTCAAGAAGTAAAGCAGGACAAACCCAGAGAGCATGCTCTTCTTTGACCTCTATGTGACATTTTCTAACTAAAAGTCTTCAAGCATCATAGATTACTTTGAGGGTAGGAAAAAGGTAAAGCTTTGGGTGCTGGTAATCAGTTCGAGCACAGATCAGGTTGACTATGACTCTCTTTTTAGATCTGTGGTTTTTAAATAGCAAATGACCTTTGAAATTAATTGATGATATTCATATCTAGTAGGCAGATGACAGCATCTTAGAGCTCCAAACATTGTTTAGTATTTTAAGGTATGAAAGGAAAAATAACATTCTCCCACTTCAGAAATTACAGTTGTATGAGATAAATACACTTGGGATTTCAGTCTGTGTTCAGAAGTGTTGTAAAGCTCTAACATGAAGATTCATGTCCCCTGATTTAACTAGGCAAAACCCATAGATTAATTAGCTTCATTTTAGCCATAATGCAGTTCTGCCCAACTAAGCCTACTGACACTCAAAGGACAGCAAGCTAGTCCCTCAGATTTAAAGATCATCTACCTTTTCTTTTTGCTTTGCTGAGAGAATTTAAGACTGAGAAACACCTCAAATTAGGACAAAAATGTATTTTATTCCCTGTTTTGCCACAAAGTCTTACTTTGTCGTTATAACTGTTAAACTCCCTTTAACGACATTTTGAATGGACAACTGCTCTCCATCCATTAATCTTCCTGAATACTAAAGATTACCTACAAAACAGTAGAGCAGAGGAAACACAGATTAGCTATGTCAAGCTGCATTGTAAATTAAGGCTTCTGGACTCTATGTCTAATAAAAAAATGCACCTCATGGCCAGACATTATATTTATTCCAAGTACTCTCTCCATCTGAAGCCCAGGAACAAACAAAATAATCTGCTTAATACTTTCCAGAGTAGTAGGCCTGTTACAATGTCAACTGACAAACATCACACTGATGTTTTCATGGCCATGAAACAGTATATGTGCGGTCAGATTTCCTCTGGGTCTAGGGGGCTGCAAAGGCCAGGGTCAGTGAACTTCAATGAATAAGGTGGGCTCATATAACAGAACTGTGTTTTAAGGTAGGCAGATGCCTGAGCAAGCTTCCTACCTCCCCTTGTAAAGCAGCTACCACACAGTCCCTATCACACTTCTAACTGACAAGCCTCAAATAAGAGAAAACAGACACTTCAGACTCAATCACAGATGTCCTCTGATTGTGTCCTAGGATAGACCCTGCCTTTTTTGACCAGAGCAAGAATTTATTCAGGTCCTTTCTAGCAACTTGTTACATAGCTGTATCATAGCTATAGAAAGCACATGTAGAGATGTTGGTCTCTACATTCTAGAACTGTTCATGGAAATAGAAACATTCAATCAGTGAGAAACTCTAACAAGGAAAAATACCTAGAAAACTATTTCAGGTAGTATTGATAGAATTCTGTACACTTTCCTATCTTGCACCTTAAACAAAATAGTCCTAGTACATGAGCACAACTTACTCATTGAAACTCGTAGATCCATGCTTTTTACTGAAGTCGCTTCCTAAGCAACAAAAGGAGAAGGGGTGTGTGTGTGTGTGTGTGTGTGAATTTCTTTTACTCAGAACTGCAAAATGCAGAAGAAAATTTTTGAGGCCCAGAATGTGTTACACTCTTGGACAGCTGGGCTTAGGGATAACTTAAAGTAGGTGTCCCCCTCCCTGCATCACAAAACAATCCATTGGAAATATGGAAAAGGAAATATTGAAAAGCAGTGTACCACAGCATTAAGGCACTTCCTTAATGTACCTGGCTCCTGCTTTCCCTCTTCTTTGGGGACAGTAATGTCAAATATCTATTGACAATCCAGTATAAACAGTGGACCAGAGCACTGATGCTCCCACTCAATGTACCTGACTTTTGCTCCCCTCCTTATCACTTGGGGAAAAAAAAATTAGTTGACCTTCTGATACACCTTGACTTCGGTCATGGCCCAAAGTGTGGGATATCAGACCCCTGAAATCTAGCAAGACTTGGGCAGGTGGAGCTGGTGGAAAAATACCAGAATATCATATCACCCAAGCTGGACCCAAATGGAAAAATACCTGACATAAGCCAGTTATGTCATACCCCATAAAGGGCAATCCTAAGAGAGATCCTTTGAGCTCTCCTGGATTGTAGCAGGCTGTGACTAGTATATCCCCTGAGCTAGGAGGCTTCTCAGGACCATCTGCTGGTAAAGTTGCCATAAGGAACGAGACAAAGTTGACCTGCGTGAGACAGCTGCTCTGAGTCTCAACTCCTGCCTGTTGAGGAATGTTGATGTGTTGTATTTACTCTAAACACAGAGGGAAATTTTAATTATAGTCTGGTCTCCTTTACCCACCTCTCTACATGTCTAGGTGCTTGATTTCATACATGGCTTTTGTGAATGTATATATCTACATATTTCACTGGATCAAAATATTCTGCTTGTCTGTGTGTGCTTGTATGCTTCATGTTTATCTATACATACATACTTTGATTTAGGATACCCTATAATAAATTAGTATGAATCTTAAATCTGTAATCACATCACTGCTTCGTTACAAAATACATTTAGTAAGTCACTTAATTTTAAATTGGTTAGTCATTAACTGCTGCTAAAATTCAACTTTTGACTTCTCATTTTATTAATAAATCTTAAATTGCTGCTAAATCAAAATAGTGTCAAACACATTCATCCATAACAGAAATTATGCAAAATTATGGAGAAGCTTGAGAAGAACCATAAGATATCAATATTTTCCTTTTAAAAATATGCTAAATATTTCATCATATAAGCAGTCTGTATTTTGAAATTTTTAGTCAATACTAACTTGTATGATTATTTTTTATTCATTGAAAGAATTTAACACTCTCCTTCCTGTTAGGTCTTGAGACCATATTCCATATATTTGAGGAGTTGGTACTGTACCTGCTTTTTCTCTGATTTTGTAAGTAACTTACTAGGTCAATGTTTATGATTTTCTGACAGACTTGAAAAGCACTTCATTCTATGGCAGTTATCAGCTAAGGTTATGGATTATTAAAAACCCAACCACCTAATTCTGAACCTAAGCTAACTAAAGGTAAAGTGCATTTACACATTGATGATGTGAAGCTAAACTGTCATAGTGGTTGAAACTATCTGTAGTACCTCTGGATCCAAGGCCCCATTGCTAATGTGGCTAAACATACCAAAGACAGATTATATTAACCTCTCTTAGAAAGATCCATCTTTTCTAGAACAGTAACTTCTTGCATTTCTCAGCAATAATATATTATTACTGGTGAAGAATTCTTGTGTTTTAAGATTTTATTGGTTTTTATTGTTTTATTGATTAAGGTTGACTAGAATATCATGATTCTTTAAATTTCTTAGATACATTTATATTTGCTTTTTACCAATGTTTAGCATGGATTAAATACATTGTTATTGTCTCCTTGTACAGCTGTAAAAACCCTACTAAACCACAATAAAATGAAAGACTATTGCCTGCTGTTTGGCTGGCAATTAGAATTAAATATATAGCTGCTGCTGTCAGAACACATCTGTCTGAGGAAAGACTGGGTGCAAGTGGGATTTTTACTTGATGGAAGCTGCAGGGCATTAAGATGTCACCATATGAATGGGCATGAAATGATATATGGTTAGACAGGTACAAATAATTCTGCTGGTGTGGTTGATAATTTGTAATCCTTGGTATTGTCTCCAATTCTAAAAGCATCTGCAAGGATTTGGAGGCTTAGTTTCAAGTTTCCTCAAGTTTGTGCTCTAAACAAATAATATATTGTCCATTTTTGAGATACAGGTTTACTATAGTTTAAATTAGTCTTTAATTTTCCCTTCTTGAATCCGATTTCAAGCAGTTTTCATGGTAGCTAACATATTTTCCTGTGATGAACTTCATTAAAATATTTCCCTTTGGACAAGCCTAAGCAATTTATCACCTTCCAACTCACACATCTTTAAATTCCATATGCAGCTGGGCATTCTGAGCTCTGGAGAGAAGAGCCGCTCTCTCATGTGCCCAGAAACATCCTAAACTAATCACAACTGCTATCTACAAGTATAATTCTAATATTAAATATCTCAAATTTATGCATTATAGAGTTCCAAAACTTGAAGAAAATTAAACCAAGAACACAGGACATGTCAGGAACATCATAGACAGAAATGTGTAGGATGAAAAATAAAGGGATGCACATAGTTCCATGGTTCCAGGTGAGGAAGCAAGATTCTTCAACTGAAGAGGTAAAATTTCTAAAATTTGTAAAGCTGCTTTAGTAAAATTTTTAAACTCTGGACCGAGTAGCAGCTTAAGGAAAAAACAAAACACACACACACACACACACCAAACCAACCAAAACATTGAGAGGAATGACTGCCATCCCAATCTTTGTTGGATGACTTCAGGTAATTTTTAAGTCCATGCACTTCTAAAAGTCTTAATAAAGAAGGTAAGATTTTCTTACCTAAAAGGTGAAGGCATCTTAAACTTTATTCTGGATTAGTAGAAGGAATATTGTATTCATAACCTCCTCAAGAACTGTTTTAGCAAACAGTGGAAACCCTAGAAGGAATCAAAGGAAAAAGTTGTTCAAAAAAGAGCTGAAGTAGTAACAAAATCACCTGTAATCTCTGAAAGCTTCAGTTTCCTGTGAGGACAATCACATGAGGTATGGGGAAAAGGCAGATGGCTAGAAATAGAAATGATCACATGTGGGCTAGAAGCTAAGCTCTAAGGTTTGAATGGCCATTATCCTAAAGAGAATTAAAAGGTGGATTTGCAGGGCTAGAAACACACACTTTAAATATTTTTACATGCATCTACAAGTCAGGAAGTGCATCTACTACATAGAGTACAATATACATATTGGAGGGCAGGAGAGAGGATGATTCAAGTGACTACAGACTTATTATTTGACCTCAATATCATGCAAAATTTAAACTGTATTTTAAGAGGTAATAACTAGATGTATACATTAAGTCAGAAAAATACGAACACACAGCATGGGTTTACCAGCAATGAGGTTAACCTGGTAGTAATTTTTTTAGTAATTTTTGACAATTGCTTTCTACACAAATCAACCATGATATAGCCCCTTTGTGGGATTCAGTAGACACCATTTTCATCATTACATGGATATTTAATGAAGAATCAAAATAGTAAGGACGCTGTCTAAAAATGAAATGATGCTGTATTCTGTAATGGTAAATAATAGCATGAACACTGTCTTGGAAGAAGGGTAATAACAGTCCTTGTTGAGTAGGGGAGTGTAGTAGTATCTGACAGAACAAGTAGATAGAATCTGGTTAGAAATTAGAAATTGCAGAACACCAGATTTTTAAATATACATTCATTACGCTGACATTTCTGAAATCCTTAGGAAGATCTGTATGCAGTTTACCATCAAGGAAGGAAGTGGCATACTTTTCTAGTTAAAAAGAAGCAATTATTCAAGGTGTCTTTAAGGAAGCAACATTCAATGGTCAGAAGAATTTGCAGTCGTCTATTACTCAGGTCAGAGAAGGCAAAAAAGCATCACAACACAGGTCACTGGAGTACCAGAGTAATTCCTTTCTTGCCACTGAATCCAGGTTAAGGACCCAGTACCTGTTAAGTACTTGGGTATAACTGTTATCTGAATTATATTAAAGGGCCGTATAACCATTTGGAATGAAAAGCAATTTAAACCATTTACATCCACCACTGTACATTACACTTGGAGAAGTTTAATAGTAAACAGAATAAATAAGGAAAAAAAAAAAAAATCACTTTTAGGTGAAACTGTCGCTCCACTACATAAAGTGTGAAATTCCCCACAACACATTCCAGGGCCATCATCATCATGGTTTCTGACCAGAAACTCAACAGCAAATTGGAATCAGTTTCTGGACTTAATGAAAACAAAATTGGAGATTAATTTTTACAGGTCAGAATGATTTCTTTTTCTTAGCAGAACATTATGGGTCTGGTTAACTTTTGCATAACAGGTATCACTATGTTAGCTGAGTCTTACAGAAGTGTCTACTGCTAGAATGATTTGCAAACAGCCTGGGCGCAGCATGAAAACTTCTCACAATTGATTTTTGTACTGAAATAAGTTTTATAACAGATTAGTGCCCTGGAGACAGCTGAGAATCATAGCAAATCACTTTTTTTTTTTTTCCAATTGAATGAGTAAACCCCCCCTCAACTGTATTTGATACATTAATGCACTGACATTTTGTACTCTTCAGCTGTACTGACACATTTTTACATTCTTGGTCTGGTTGCTATCAGTGCCTGATGTGGCAAGTTTTTGAAGATTTGCCAGATGAGAAACTGCTCAGGGCAATGGAAAAGTAGAGTCGTGATCTGTATCTACACCTAATCTAGTGTCTGACCTTAACAGAGAAAAGTAAGCTTATACTTTGAAAAATCATATATTAAAAGCTACAACACTGAAGCAACATCCTACATAATTTAAAGTCTAGTTAGTGAAGTGAGATAAGCAACACAGGAAGAGTTTACTACAATGAGAAAGAACAAAATATATATTAGATAAAATGGATTTTTCCTGTTGTATAGTGAACATAGTTTGGAAGAGACCATTTTGCTGATATATTTACAAGCACATATGCACCATATTTATATGCCCTACCACGAGAATAATGTGGAATAGCCATTTATATACTATAGGACTTCAGTATCTTTGGGAAACTGAAGCCACATATATAAACAATCTTGATATGCAAATTGACGATCTGCTTTCAAAAGTGAAAGAATATCACATATCAACTATACATCTAAGCATAGCCTTTCCTTCAAAAATTGATCAAATATACCTGCCACAAAATGACTAGTCCCTGCAATGATTTTTAGTGTATGAAGAGAGCTGCGTAAAGCAAAAAAACAGTAATCAGTGTAAAGCTGAAAAGTGGAGTAGACTTTAACAGTAATTTTTCTATCTGGAAGGAATGAGACTAGCTCAAGTTCATATCTAGATACCCAAGATACAGATGAGATCCTTGTATAGATTTGTAAAAACACAGTGAGGATCAGCAGCAAAAGGAACAACACTTACCTAACTTGGACAGTTGACAATTTACTTGCCACAGTCTCCACACCTTAAGTATCATTGCACTTCATCTGCATTTTTTTATTCCTATCATTAAAATGTTTATTGAAATCCCTTGAAACAGAAAATTTGACTGCCACCCTTCCTGTTAACCTAGCTATTTTCTTTTATAACTTGTCAGTGGAACTTGATATGTTACTAGGGAGGATTACATTAAAGAAACATTGTCATTAAGAGGTGTATTTTTTGCTTCCTGAGAACTTTGTACTGAGTCTATATATAAATGAAAAAAAAAGTTCTACTGATTAATTGCAAAGGATTTACAATTATCACCTCAGTTGCAGAGTCAGAGTGCTCTGTCGTACATATGATACTCCACATATTAAAGAAATATAAAGAGTGATTGCAATAGTTATTTAGCTGATATTAACTTCAAGCCTCATGTTTACTTTTTCAGCAATCCCAGACTAACATTCAGACTGATTTCCAAAGAGGCTAAGGTCAAAAAAAGTGTTCAAGCTTCTGCAAATGAAGAGCACAGATTTTGCGGCTACTGAAATCAAATGACTAGAGAAGATTGTATGAAGATAAAAAAATAAAAAGCAAATGAATATTATATTTCGGTGATCAACAGATTAGTCTATAGTGCATTAGTAATTAATACACATTAAATAATTTAGACACCAACTTTTTTCCAGTATTCCTTTGTTTTATACAAAAATCTTAATGAGAACACCATGCATACACATATAATGAAGTAGGAAACTTACAGATCAAAAGTGTACTCTAAAACCTGTAATTTCCATAAATACCAAAGGTAATTTCTCTTCAGCTAGTTTAGCTACAGGTTGAATACCTGAGGGCAAATAGCAAGTTCTAAATGGTACTAATTTCTGGTAGTGCACAATTAGAGTAAATACAGAGAAAATGTAACCAAGAATTCAGTCTCCAGCATGTTTCTTACATTCAACAGGATTCCATAATATCAGAAGATAAGAAAATATGCCTGAACCTTGCTAATACACTTCTGAGGTGTAAGACAGCATCACCTTCTTGACTAATACTGCTTCAAAACCACCTGCCAGGAAGGCCATTACTAACATTGATTACACTGAGTGCAAAAAAGCCCTTGTATGTCTCTTTCAAACACATTTTTCTTTAACATCCATTCATGACTCCTCTGATCTTTTGTGCTAAAGCTGAGAAGATAACCTAAGGAGGTATTACCTTTCCTATTATGGTTTCTACAGTGCTATAGTGATCTCTGAACATTCTTTTGCTGTGGAAAAACAAATTTTTGACAGAGCTTAAAATTTGCTCTTTCTTCCCTGAAGAGTACTATGTAGGACCAAGATATTATTATTAATATTATTTTCTTTGCTTGATTTATCTTATGTTCATATCTTCAGTTGGCAATAAACCTCAAAGGCATGGAAGTATTCATTTCAATGTAGGCTACTATACCTTACCCAAAAATCATCGGTTTGTGTTTATTTTATCACTGCCATATATCTGCAATTTGGTGAAATTCATGGTATTTCTCTGCTATCCTTTCTTGGAACAGGCGAATGTGTTTTGGGAAAGAAGAGAAGAGACATTCCCTTTTTGCAAGTGTGACAGCAGCAAATACCACACAGTGGATACCAAAAGGCTCATTTTCCTTTTAATCTGCTCATGAAACCTCAGCTATATTTGAATTTTAAAGTGGTAGAATAAACAAAAACTATTTTGTCCACTTCAGAATTGTTTCCTATGCCATAAAATTCTAAAATCTACTGGTTTGCCCCAGAGAGAAAACACTTCATCAGGAAACATGTTGTCTGGTAGGATTTGGCCAGAGCACTTTGTTCTCCAGTGGCTGGTCCCAGAACCACAAGTTTAAACAACAGGATCATTTGACTCCTTTCACCAGCCTGTCTTCTGGGAGGTGTCACTTCACTCAGAATTGTTATCGGCCCATCAATCAGGGCTTAAATCACCATTTTTCAAATCCCATTAGCCCTACCAGGACACATAGATATTTCCAGAACATGACATCCCAGGCTGACAAGACCTCTTGGCAAAACCGGAGCATCTACATATGCTTTTATGCAGTACTTTTATAGTGTAGTTGATACCTTCTTCCCTGAAGAGTGCCCTCATCTGTTAGATTTAAGCTATTTTCCTAAAGGTCACTCTCTGTTAAGCAATATGATAAATTATTTTAAATTTTATTCACCATTTGCCCTCCCCCTCCTTAGAAAATCATCTAAGCCTTTAATTCAGTGTGGAGAAATACAGCAATTTCCTCAAGCCACTGACTTCTCAGCTATAGAACTGAAATTCAACTTGGGTTCCTCATGTTTCACAGCATTATTTTTCTTTACCCTATTTTTATTTTCACAGTAGAAATGTGCCAGATTCAATTAATCCTTTATCAGATGAGAACTTCCAAAAATGTAATCAAGATTCATTAATATAAGTGAGCTAAAGCAAAAGTTATCCTCCCAACACCATACAGTAAAAGCCAATAATCAAGCCCTTGCAGCCAATTTCCCTGCCCTCTAGAAAAGGTTTGCAGAATCTATTGCTTAGATTACACACTTGTCTAAGTTCTTGTTTATCCCTGTCATACATACCTTTGATACTGGTAGAAACTGTAAATGTTTAAAGACTTCCCTAGGGTGTTAGTGTCTCAAATGCTGATTTCTATTTATACTTACATATGTATTACATATGCACATATCCCAGGAAATGTTAGTGAGAGATGAATAAGCCTCACAGAAATTTTAAATTCTTGACCCTCATATAATCAAACGAAGAGACATTAGTTATCTTTACTAACATTAAGGTGCAAGGCTGTTGAGAAATAAAACCTTCCATAGTGCTTTAAAGACAAAATAAACAGCTTTAAAAAGATTGTTTTTGTATCACTGTTTCTACTACCATCCCTGATGGTTTGTGACTATGGATCATGGCAGTTTCTAAAGCACTAGCTTTAGAACTCTTTATGCTGAAAAAAAAAGAAAAAAAGAAAAAAAGAAATTATCTTGATAGTGATGCAATCTGCTTAACATTGTCAGTAGCAATGAATGGTCTTCAAGTTTGGCAGCTTTTCTTGCATCTTTGTAAGACAAGAACATACAGGTACAGATTCTACTGCTTTTCTAAACTTCTCCATTTTCACTTGGGTATTTTTCCATCTCATTCCTAACTTTTAGAACAAAAGTTTTTCTGGAAGCATTACAAAGGACAAAGATCATTTTGTAGAAATCATGAAAAATATTTTGTATCGTTTTGTCCAGCCATATATACAGCCAAAAAAACCTACAGGAAAAGCAAGAATAATAGCTAATAAAAATTATTTCCCATTAAACCATAGGAATGAAATGAACAAGCATCTCATGTCCTTACTTACATGCTTATTACCATCATATAACATTCAGTACAGATGCAAACTTATTTTTTAATAATAATCAGTGCTCTTCAATTATTTTGCAATCACAACCAAATTTATACTGAACTTGAAAGAGATCAAAAAAAGAAATATTATCACACTAGACTTGTTCAGTAAAAAATTAAACCATATCAGCAAAATTAAGAGCTATTTGTGGCACTTTAAACAGACTACAACTTTTCATTGCTTACACACATATGTGCTTATAAAGTCTGCATTCTAATAAAACCAAGGGAAAAGAGTTAAACTGATATTTTAATGCTTAAGTACTAAATATATAATACTTGTTAGGATAACACAGCTTTGTCTACAACAATACATATGAATTAAAGAATCATAAGAGTATCACAAAAATAGCAGAGAAGCAGGTCAGAGAAACATGTAGAGGTGACAGGGAAGCATGATTCTCACCATGTATTTCTGACATTTTGTAGGAGAGACAAAATTGTTTATTTCATCCCTAGTGTAAGGGCTTGGAAAAGGAAAATAACTGACAGACAATAGCTCCTACTTACCATCAAGATCTAGGTACCATATCACTCTGCATGATTACACTCCAAGATAAAATGCAACTTAAATGGCAGCATGGGGAATACACTAAAACCAGTAGTTTCTTATACACTATTATAAAGAGCCATCCTTTTGCCTCTCTACCTTGGCATGTTTTCCTAACTGGGTTGAGAGGTTTCTAAGAATTTAGCATAGATGTCATGGAAAACTGTTTTAAGATCAGTATTGCATTTAATTAACCCATCACATCTCTGCAGATTTAACTAATATTTTGTAGAGTCAGAACATTAACAAAACACATTGCAGAACTAAAAGAGCAGTCAAGAGACAGGCTCAGATTTCTCTTAATGCATATCTTCAGAAAAAGTATCCTTAATGTTGACAAACAAACCCCACAAAACAAAATCACAAGACACTATTAAGCAAAGAAATCTCCAGAACTGTGTGCACGTACCAGCCATTTTTAGTGCCTGTGAAATGATACTTTAATTATGTTCTCCCCAGGAAACAACATTTCTCACCTTTTTCACATTAGCCTCTAAACCAAATAAGCTTGAAAGTTAGGTTTTTATCCTGAACAGAATCAGGCATGGCCTCATGATCACCTGATACCTGGCTCTTGATTAGCTACACATTGGTTTTAATTATCCACCTGCTTTCAATTAAGTACCAGGAAATCCATCCTATTAACAGTACAAGCTAATCACCCTTGCACATAAACAGAAGTCCTTTTTCTCTCAGGGTGCATCTGAAGGATAAAAATAGTTAAAATAGTTTGGGGTTTTTTTAAAGCTTATAACCTTCTTGACAAGACCAGTAAGAAAACATCTGTTTTAAAATTCATAGAAAAATTAGTGTTATGCACTAACAAAAGTGTCACATCTTATTGCGAGAGTATATTGAAAGAAATTGTGTTCAGAAGTCAAGAGTCCATTTTGTAAAAATAGGTAATTGATATGACATCATATCTTAAGAATCAAAATCCTGACCTTGCCCTTCCTTCCCCAAGATATGGATGTCTTTATCCCATATGCTGCTTTGAAAATATGCCCTGTAATGACCATAAGATCAGCTGCAATATCCAGCTGTGTGAGCAGCCCTCATGTTTTCCAGATATGTAAAATTATGCTGCAAATCTGCATACTACATTTTAGGATCTGGAATAAAATATTAGAGAATGGTTTTAAAACTTATATGGAAGCATAAGATACACTGGATTATTTTCTGTGGTTTACAGCTTAGTGCTTTCACTGAAATCGGTACCTTGGAAGTATTTAATTTAATCATTATTACCTTTACATACCTTGAAACATTGTGCAGAAATAAAGAAAAAAGAGTGCAGACAGTTTAAAACAATAAGGAGGAAATAAAGAAAAATTAAAGTAGCATTATATAGATGAGTGTATCTTTAATAAAAACAAACCATATGTAAAGAATACCTGTGGTGCATTCAAACAGATACAGTGAAGTAAATTTTTAAAAAGGCATTACATGTTTGTATTTAAACAGGCAGTAAAACCTTTTGTTTTCAACAGAAAAGAAAAATGGAATAAAAGAATCCAGCACTTATAAACGAAACAGAATACAATACAAGAACACATAACAGTGGAAAATATGTCGGATTTTTACTGAAGTGCTGGCCAAAAGCAAACTGCTAAAAGATGATATGTAAAATAGTCCTAGTCACTAAGACTCCAATGAAACCATGTTTGGAATTTTATCTCTTCTGGAAAATAACTTCTGAGAAAAAAAGACCTATGTTATTCATTTTCTACATTCTAAGAATGTTTACAGGACAGAGTAGAAGATGACATATAGTGGGAAGGTATTATACCTGATGGTTCTTATATACAGGATGTAAGAAAGCCTGCCATAAGATCTAATTATCAAGAATTGTCTTTTCTGCCCCAAAGCAATCATTTTGATGACAGCCTTCTCTGCACTGTAAAACAAAATGGGAAGCCTGTGCTGTATAAACTGGCTCAGCATTTCCTTTTACTTCCTCTGATATCAGTCTCCCCATCTCATTTATTTTCCACACATTAATGGTAGCAGTCACCTTGAGCTGGTGATGCAGAGTAATTTTCACAGAAACCTTGATCAGAAACCATAAATCAGCCTGATGTGCTTTTATGGTCTAATAACATTCTGCCTGCTCCTACAGGCCCTTATGTAAAACTGCATTGCGGAGAATCCCTGGGATTGTTTTTTTCACATGCACTCCTCGATCTGTAAGACATAAAATACCTGCAATGTAATACGATTAAGATACTTGTTTATACCTGTACACATGAAAACATTCAGGTATCAGCCTGTAGAAATGAAACCAGTGAAATATCAAACTGAATTTTTCTCTGTAGATTTTTCTGTTTGACTGTTGCTTTCTATATTAGGTCAGAGAAAGTAAGTATTCTCACCCTGCTCTCCCAGACGCAGTGCATCAACAGGCAGAGCACACTAAAGCTGAATGCTTTGTCTAGATTAGAAAATGCTAACCTGTATAGCTGTATCAGCAAATCCACCTAGTGTGGAAGCCTTCTGAAGGTGAATCTTGTCTCTAAGATTCCATCCTCATTTGTAGATATGTTAAAGTTTTTATTTTAAGTCAGGAGCTTAGAAAAGAGAGATTGATTTCATTGTTAAGGTCATAATTTTCTTCCTGTCAAAACCAGAACCATTACTTAACTTTACCAATGTTTTCTCATATGTTGTACTCGATTAAGTAAACCATAGAGAATTTGCTGTATACTCCATTGCATACCCCACAGGTTTTTTTCAGCAGCTTGTTTATGTAGAAGGTGTTTCAAATTCAGTTTTCAACATATATGTATCAATATGTGCCTCTGATTCTACCTGTAAGGGAGAGTAATTCCTCTCCCTGACCTTGCAAAGATGGTGTGGAAACACACACAGATGTACAAACATATACACACAGGCACACACAAACATGCACACATGTGCACACACACACTCTCTCAAATCTATCCAAATTATTTCTCTGTAACACAAGTTTGTGTACACAATGAACATAAAAGCTTAGGCATTCAGTTTATGCAATATATGTGTAGAATATTTACTAAGTGGATTTTCAGCAGTTTTGGTTCCTCATCACATATTTTTTGACAGTTATCTTTTCTTCTATTACTGACAATACTATATTTTTTACTTTTATGACATATTTCCTACAGGTTTTATGAAGGCCCTCAGTCAAGAAGCATATGCAGCTGATAGCTGCAATCAGTGCACCACCAAATGTACATGATTCACAGCATCTTTCATGTTAGGGCTCACAGATAAATCCCCAGCACTCAGTAGAAAATGCCAGCTTGTAAAAGGCAGATTCATCATTTCAGGACCTGGGATATTAGTATCTTAAGAGAAAACAGGGTGTGGGATGGGTGCCTTCTCATCTTTCTTTGATAACCTCTCACAGTGGGAACATAAGTGAGATTGGCTGTCTGTTTGCAGAAGGTTTTTGCAAACTCTGATATGTGACCAGAGTATATAGGGTAGCAAGGAAAGAGCAATGGAGGGAAATGAATTAAAGAAATACTCCTTTCAGATTCACTGGTTCATAGCTGTGAATAATGCAGTGATGGCACCAAACCAGACATAAACAATTCAGCCTTAGCATTCAGTCACTGAGAGTGTTCTTCTCCAATGCTGCATTTTCCTGCAGTACCACATCCATAAAGTTACAATTAAGGAAGGAATAGTGAAATTAAATTGAACTGAATATCGACTAGAGTAGGAATGACTACAAGATATGATACCTTTTTATCGTAAGCTTTTGATACTTCAAAGAAAATTAGTACTTTGAGATGTAGTGGTTACTACCCATCTTGAAGACTCATCCTGTTTAGTTTGGTACATGATGCCTGAAGTATGAAAACCAGGAGTTATCAAAAGATATTCCTACTCTGTCTGTATTCCTTTATTGTTATACTGATGATTTTATAAGGATGGTTCTGGGTTTTTTCTATAGAAATTTTTTCTAATTACATAGGTTATATGCAGCTTTTCAATAATTGCATATGCAAAATATGTGGTTTGAAGTAAGAAATACTTTGACAATACTTCCTAAAGTTTGGCATTTCTTCAATTCGATTAACAATGTTTTCAATGGGTCTTGATTTCTGCTGAAGGAAATATGTATCTATTTTATATAACTACCACAGGACTTCCCAAAATGTCACCTTCAAAAAGCAAAAAGAATTAATAGGTTTTATCTCCTTTTAACTTACCTACTTTATAACAGTTCATATGAGAGCAATTTTTTCTTTTTCAACATTTCTGTAACAGAAGGTATTAATTTCTCTCTGTGTGCATACATGTTTGTATATACACTCTGCAAATACACTTCTATTCTACATGATACTGAAAGAAACAATGGAAAATGAAAAATGATTTGGCATATTTTGTGTTATATTCCTTACTAAGACTGCAGTAATTTGCTTCCTCTGTGAAATACAGTTTTCCTTGTAGTGATTGTCATATCAGTCACCACAGCTTCTGGTTTTGTTTTTATGTTTAACCTCCTATAATTTGCAATGCCCAGTGAAATGAGATCTGAACAACAATAGTTGACAGAGTTTTGTGTATTAACTTATTTGGGGTAAACATCCCCTTTTTATTTTGTTTGTGTACAGACTAATGATTGCCTTTGCAAAATACAGAGGTTTACCATATTGATATTTCCTGCTGTTCATGCCTGAAAATAACTGTTCAGATCCTTTTGAATGTATTCCAAGAAACTAAACAATTATTTCAAGTTCCACATACATTTTGATTATTACATATTCAGTAACCAATGCTGAGAATGAAGGCTGTGATGTACATCTAATTGCAGTGGCATACATCAAATTCCCTATGCACGTGGGGAAGTTTACTAGTCTTACTGAAGGATCCTCCTAATTTGATTTAATGCTGCTGTGCTCTGTTTGACAAACTTCTTGCCAAGAGTTTGGTCCATTTTTTCCTTACAGCTCAAGGATTGGTGTGCAATTAGTTGTCAAGAATACCTTCCCCATCTCTCCCACAGATAAGTCCCATGGATATATTTCCCTTTATCATTTTGCTGTTGGTAAATCATAGAGCAATGAGATCTTAAAACATACATGAGTGTCCAGAACAGATTTATTGAACACCTGTGGATGGCACCAGAAGCACATGTGTTAGAAAGGGGCTATTTAAGACCACAAACAAGTTGTATGATGCACATTTCAGAGGCTTTGTCATAGTAATATGAATAAAAGCCATGCTAATAAAAAATAAAAGTAAAAAATGACATCTATCTAGTATGAAGTTGTCTTGGTTATGACACAAAAAATATTCAAAAATTGTTTTCTCATTTCAGTTCATTTTTTCCCACATACTGGAAAATCTAAATATATGATTGTATCTTAAATATACATTTAAGGATATTGGTCCTAATTTATCCAGCATAAAAACCAGGCTGCTATTAAGCTTCATGTCTAGGAAGTAACTTCCCAGGGAGCTTATACTTGTTGTTCTGTGTCTGACACTTGCTTTCTATTTTTGCTTTACTTTCCTAACTACAGGTAACTTCCATCTTTTTATATATATTTTAAGTATATTTTATTTTAGTTGCTAGCCCTAGTTTAGCTAGCAATTTTCCTAGTTCCTAAACAGGTAGAAAAAAAACAAATTCAAAGGAAATAGTGCTTCATGGTTGCTGACTTCTTCAAAACTCCAGAATTTTTTTTCTCTGTAACTTTTTTTAACTTTAGGGTGAGTCCTGTGATAGCTGAGCTTCCACTGAACCACTGGTCTGCAAATAAGTCTGGCAAAAAATGTAGGGAATTCCAGAAACAGGCATAAAGAACTGATTTGTTTCTTTTCTTCCAGCTATTGGTTATATCTAGAGATCTGCAATTCTGGCAGGTTCACTGCCATAGTCATCCTGTTTCTACAGTTTTCTCTTCATAAAGATGTCTAAAATCCAATGTAATATTCACCTGCTGGGGGGCTAGTGGCTTTTGAAAGAAACAAGAAAACTCTTAATGTCACATTGCAGGGCATAGGCTTCAGTGCATGCTATAACTTACAATGACATGTTATAATTTTGAAAGCACTTTTCAGTCTAGGGAAGGATTTACAGAGTTTTGGTTCAGCTCTTGAGAGTTTTCCTTAGTTCATTTCCAAATATTCTGGACTCCAGAAGAAAGTTGTAATTTCAGAACATCAGCCTCAAAAACATGAAGCACAAAAAAAGATACAGTAACTATGCAATAATAACTATCAAGGGAAGTAGTTTTCTGCAGCACTATGTGAATAAAAAGAAAGAAAAAAGAGGTATGGGAAAGGCTTTTGAAAGAATTTCTGAGAGAGCAAGAAGGAAACCAAAAGCAAATTAGGCTGGAAGTTCAAAAGGCTGCAATGCCACCTGCATGGATATTTCTTACTGAAGAACTGAAATTAATCTGAACTCTGAACCTTTTGAAGTTCTCCCATCACTAATGCAGATGCAGATCTATTATAGGTGGGAAGCACTTTGGTTCCAGCTAATTGTATTCAAAAGGTGTTCAACAAAACTGAGATGCAGAGTCTTCTACATAACTACAGTGGCTTGTACTGAATTCAAATGCCTAGGGGGCCTCCCTGTGAATGGTGAAGCTCATAGAATTCTATATCAAATAACCTCCTTTATTTCTTTGAAGTGTCATTTATTGGTAAAGTTTTGGCTCTTCCCTATTGTGCAGGTTATGTTCTAATTAATTAAGACACTTTAAAGGTGAAGAGTAGACACACTTCAGAAAGCTCAAGACAACCTTATTTAGTAGTTTTCTGGAAAAAAAAATATTCTTAAGTTGAAGAATATTGTTTTCAACAATCAAAATAGGCAAAATAGTTATAAGAGTACTTCTGCTGCCTTTAATGTCTTTCTTCTTGTGTTCAAACCAGAAATTTATTCATAAAAAAGAATAATTATATTTCTTCTCTTTTTGAACAAAAATAAAGCATGGTGTTTTGTAGTTTGTTTATTTGTGGTTTGTTTTTTTGGTTTTTTTTTTAGCTGACATCTCTTCGTTATATCTTTATGTAACTGTAGAAGGAAGTCCTAAGAAAGCCAGAAAGAAATTTTCCATCTTTCACATGACACCATTTGAATCAATGGCTTAAGAGACATAAAGTCCCCAAACCTTCAGTGACAAGTAGATCAGATTTCATGCATGTTGGTAGTAGAAAGGCTTCGATTTTGTTTATTATTACTTTCTCCTTCCTTGAAGCAAGTTCTACATCTTCTCTAAATGAACTAAAAAGGGGAAAAAAATGTAGGAAGGCCTTTTACTTAAGAAACAATTGTTAAATGCTATTTTTGAACAGCCTACTGTATTTAAGAAACAGATTTCAGCGATTTGAGGTGATTTTCAGGTGCACTAGGTGTCTAGATCATGTCTCATCACTTAAAATTCCTATCTTAATGTTCATCTTATCTAATAGCTGAACAGGATAGGAAGATTAATTTGAGCTCAGCTAATAGAAATGAAGAGAACTTGGTGACTGCAGAGGGAATGGAAAAATCATTTTGTGGTCCTCATCTATATACATAGATAATAATAAACATTATGATTCTTATGTTCCTGCACAGACATATTGCAAGTGGATGTCCATATACTTAGCTTTCAAAGATGTTCTGATATGTTACACCTCTTCTATAAAGATGATTTTAGCACCCTCTTCTTTCTGAGTCAGACAAAAAGCATTGTTATTTGAGGTGAAGACCAATGCAAGGCAATATGGAATAGTGAAACAAAGGGAATAAGCCTCATTCCTGCTACACCTGGAATGACAGGTGTGCTCTTGAGTAAATTTCCAGAGGCTGGAAATCCCTTTGACTTCATAGCTGGCATGAACTGTAATGTTTTTTTTGAAGCATTCAGGCTAAAGCTCTCAAAATAAGAAAAAAATGTGATAGATAAGTGTTAGTAATAGAGCCAGTGATTGACATATAGTAAAAGATACAGTATTTATTTTTATCAATATAGTAATTTTCTTCTAATGTTCTTAAATTACCATATTCTGCTCTTGAAGGGAACTTGCAATCTCTATTTATAATAGGTCTTTCCTTAAAGAATAACTTTTAGAATAACTAAATTAGGTATAATGATTTGCTGCTAGTATTTGTGGGAGAGGGATTAGTAGTACTCCTTCTAAATATGCCTTTTTCTATAATTTCATTCTGCCACTGTACAGAAGAATATTTGGCTAAAATACTGCTAAATTAGTGTAATGTATATTATTCATCTTACACTCTTTACTAATTCTTGGATTGTAATTACCATATAAAATTACATATTGGTAAGTCATTTTAACTCAGGAAAAAATAATTTACTAGTTGAGTACCTCACTTGTCATTAGTTCACTGTTTTATCATATAGACAGCATATAAAAATAATGATTCAGTCTTCTAACTTTTTATCTGGTTGTGGAATTACTGCAGTATGTAAGACATTAAGCCTTCCATAAAGTTGCTTGCTTTGCCTAAGAGGAATCAGTCTGCTCTTGTGTTAAAAGATACAATATCAATAAATAAAATATTATAATACATTAATATGTACGTAGTTATATATTTGCTTATATGATTAATTATCTTAATTCTTTTTCTGCTCAGAAGTTGTTCAGTTGGTCAGGACCTGATTCATATAGGCTGTCACTCTGGCTATTTTGGATATTCAGCCATTATGAGCTGTAAATCTCAAAGGCAAATTATAAGATAAGGAAATGCCAAGTTCCCACTGAACTCTGCTTGGGTTTCTGAGATAAATATTAGATCAGATCCTAATTTCATTCCTTGAAACTGTTTTATTTCCACCATAAGTATCTGATAAAACTATTTCTCTTTAGAAAGAAGGTCATCACATTCTAGTCTTAAATTATTAACTTTTATATGAGACAGTGATTCTACGATGAGATAAATGGCAAAGGTAAATCAAATTTGTAACATGCTGAAAACAGTCAGATACAGGTTTTAATTTCCTTATATGCCAATCCAGGTTACTAAGATTTATGCAGTTCAGATCTGAAAAAAATTACTATTAGACTTAAAGTTGCTACATACATTTTAACAGATGATGAAAAAACTGAAGAATGTATATCCAGCTGCAGCTATGCCTGCTTTGCTTTATTGGATCTTGTTGGTATGTAAACAGAATTGATCTAGCAGAAATTATCCATATGCACACCCTAATGGATACATGTGATCAACACATATTGCTCTATCCCTGTTGCACTAATAAAAAACTCTTGGTGTTTTCCCTCATGCCTCCTGTTTCTTTCCTATGTCGTGACATACATAAGACCTATAATAGAAAATTTGCCTGTGGATGTCTGCTGTTGGTTTCAGTCTATTTAGCATTTTTACAGACAGTATTCAGTATATTTCAGGCAGGATCTTTGTTAGGAATTGGAGGATCCAATGATATATAGTCATTGAGAGAAAAGTGATCATTAAATGTCATTAAATCAGAAAAGTGACATCTAAATCCAAAGAAATGATATCTTGGAAGAATTGCTGAGCTGCTAAAACACCTACACATTGGTCATTCCTTCACAGTTCTGGCTGTATGTGGCTAATACCCATACAAAGCTTGGTCCCAGAATGGGAAAGACTTCTTCAGAATCCCTGAGGTTTGGATGCTGTCCAAGAGCACCACACCAGTCATTCCTTACAGGATTGCCGCTGGTATAGCTGAAAATGTCAGGAATTGTACTGAGGAGAGCAAGTGTTTGCTTGCTCAGGGGTCTTCTTAACATGAATGTCAGGGAATTTTGACTAGAGCGGTGACGTTTCTGCCTGTTGTTATGGCAACAGCAAAAAGAATCTGCTCTGTTTCATGTAGAAAATAAAACTGATCAAAACAGGATTGTGTGGGAGAAAGTAAGAGTCTGTAGGCCATAATTTCCAATGTAAAGCAGCACATCAGCCATATTTTGGCTAGCTCTTTGCTTTGCAGACAATTCTACTGAGGATGCAGAAACCAAGTTTCACACATTGGGCTGCTAGAACATTTTGTGTGGTCATTTCTGGCAGTTTCTCCATGCAGCAATGAAACAGGCATTTTGAGCAGAGCTATTAACAAATTACACTGTATTCATGTCGGGGAGCAGGGACTCATTCAGTGACCTGTGGTTGCTACAGTTACTAGCTGTAACTGTTGGATCTCTGACAACACAGACAGGAATTCTATGTCATGGCTGTCTGTATCACATGGTAAGCATATGATCTACAGTCTTGTAAACCTCCAAGACAATAGTGCTAAATATGCTCTTATGAGCTGCTCTGGCACAGAAATATAGACTATGATGTGGTCATCTCACTTTTTGCAAAGTCTTCACTATGGTGGATGCTCATACGTCCAAAAGTATGGCAGTTACTTCCATCTCTTCCTCTGCTCTCACCTCCCCTGCCTTCCCCTGTCATCCCCTGCTCTACAAGTGTGTTTCAGGTTCCTATGCATCAGCTCCAGTTATGGTACTGGTGAGGTAAGTAGTCTCTTGGGACTGAGAGAATTCTGTCAGGACTTTCTTATTTCTTCACATCATCTGTCAACTAAAGCACCAGCCTCACAATCTTCATTTTGGTTCTCTCCTGCTAAAGGATGGAGCATGCGGTTAAAATGCCAAATGATCAGGCAAGTACATTTAAAATAGAACAAGTACAGTGAGGGTGAAGCTACAAGAACAGTAGCAATAATCTTAATTCTATGTGGCACAAGAAATATGTGAGAAACTTTAGTAAAATGGTGGCATTTTGTAACTTCAGCTATAACCATAATGTATTCAGGGAAGTCTGGTTAATGTGCCACTGTGTGATTGATTGCTTTTGAAAGTAAAAACTACAGTGGGGTTTAACTGCTACTGTTTGTAAGTCTTTACAGGTAGCAGTAGACAGCATTTTGCAATTATCTGTGTTAGCCTTTTTGCATAGTTTTTTGCATTCACATCATGATGTTTCAACACAGGAAAGAAAGCACTTTAGTCAGCAGAAGAAACATTTCTGGTCTATGATTACAAGCATAGCACTTAGGCATATTTATATGATAATAAAAATGTTGGGGAAACAAAATCCAAAGGCATGTTGTTAGAGTTCCATTTTTTGAAAGTCAAACCACAGTAGCATTATTCTCTGCATAAGTATATGAAAGCAAAATTGACTGACAGTGTCAACTGTCACTGAAATAACTGACCAGAGGAAAAAAAAACGTAATTATTTAGTTCTTATTGACCTTGCAAAAGCTATAAAAAATGTCATAATGAAAAACATTTTAATTCCTTTATACATTCCTTAGTATCATTGGAAATAGACAGGAGAATTAAAAAAATTAACCGTTCCCTTAACAGTTGCCTTTGGTCTGTAAAAGTCACTTCTTCATTGCTGTTTTCATATACCAGAAATTAAGTTTGGACTTGTTTTGACATGAGTGAGTGTTGATTTAATTATGCATGGAAATAGAAATGCTTTCTCAGGCAATTTACCATACTTATGTAAGATTCACTATATGACTTAAAAAAAAAATTAATCAAGTCTCTGTGTCTTGATCTGAACTAATAAAGCTGCTCATGAGTTTCTAGAAACACGACTGCATGGCACTTTGATATTTCTGCTGCTCTGCTAACTCATTTCACGTGTTAATTTCAAATGTCTAAAAGCTATTTCAGAATAAATAGCAATGCAGTGTGCAGAAAAGATATCCTCTTTAATATTCTAGCCTTGGAATACAGAATCCCCAGGTACCAAGGCTATTCATGAATGCTTGTTTATACAGAAGAACAAGGACAAAATATGTGCACTGTCACTTCTGTGGATACATGTAGGGATAGGTAGGGTAGCAGGCATTCCACCCCTTCTAAGCTGTCTTTATTCTCCAGATCACCTTTTTTCTTTGCCTCCATTGTTCATTCCTTTTCACCCCAGACTTACAGAGGCACATCATGGAATAGGGACAGTTCCCCTGTTACAATTCTGTTTTCTTGTGGTTTTTGTTTTAAATTCCTCTATGGGTAATGTAACTCAACAAAACCACAGAGTTCAGATTTTAGGGCAAGAAATTTTGTTAGTAAGAGTAATGTCAGTACCAGAGTTATGCTTTTTTATATTTAAGACTTAGAGAGAAATGCTTCTGAAAGCTGTGTATAATTTACTTTGCTAAACCACAGTCAAGTGCTTCATGTGTAATCTGTGTGGGAATGAATGTTTTGTGCAAGAGTTGAAGAGCATTTTATCAGACCAATGATGTAGATGCTTCTGAAAAAACCCAGAGACTACTTCTGATGAACTATTGATGATTTTGAGGGGTGTCTGTTCAGAGAGATTATTATAACCACTGTCACATAAACACTGTTCACACACCTGAGGGCATAGCATGGCTGAGATAAACAAAAGTTACTAATAACAAGTTATTTATTGTGTATAAGCAAAACTAAACAAATCCAGGAAAAAAAAAATTAAAGCCATTTAATCTGTTCGTATCAATATAATTACTTGTGTTTCTTTTGTGACTGTTTATAAATTCTACCTCCCATGTATGGGTAGTGAAACCTTTTCATGTCATATACAAATAGTCTTTCCCACCTCTGTGTTCTCAGAGTCTTTCATACTTTTCTTTTTCCCTCCTTCCTTACACATTCCCTCTGGCCTATTTTATCCTCTGTTTTCTTTCTCCTGCTGTTGCTTCACCAACCCACTCTCTACATGATAACATTGCCTCTTCTCCCGTTCATGTCCTGTGAGTACTGTTGGTACATAATATTCCCACCATTTGCTCAACTTGTTTACACTTTTTGATATTTTTTCTTGTGTATGAACCAGTGCAAATTTTAACATTAACTTGAAAAACAAACTCTTGGAGGATACTCTTCTAAATACACCAAAACAGAGATATTACAGCTAGAAACTAATATGTAGATCCTGGAACCAAAACCAAGAGACAGTCAAAACACTGGTTAATTATTTTCTGTACTGTTCAGGAAGGCTGAGCTACCTTGAAGTCTTGGCAGGGATCTTCTGGATCAAAATCTATCTTTGTAAATTCAGTCTTGATTTGACTCAAAACTGCAATTTTGTATCAGGAGCCAGAATCTATATCTGTCACTGCTGGACTGCTCCATGAAGCTGGCCTCTGCAATTGAATTATCCAGCCTCTTGATTTCTTTCTTATAAAATTGAAGATCATGCTCTCTTTCTCCATGAAAGTTATACCAGGGAGTGCTACTGGGAGAGATTGAAACAGTAATAATAGCAGTCTAGGCAGAACATTCATTTTAATAGCAGTAATTTTCTCTGCCTACAGGATTGCATATTTGTTCCAGACATCTTAAACTTTTTTAATTTGCTGCATCAGTGGGTCAAAATTGAAGTCATACACTTTTTCTCCAAGACCTATGAGATGTATATACCTTAGTAAGAGTGCACATTGCCCACATAAATTCCGACTTTATTTACATGCTCACTTTTGTTCAACTAGATTTAACAGCATAATTTCCAATTTATTACCCATCATGTTTGAGATTCTTTTATGATTTTACTTTTCTTGATTACTGGTTATCAGAAAAACCAATGTCTGCACATAATTTCTACTCTTACTGTATAACATGCACTTTTCTTTTTCCTTTTTATTTATTATGCCTCCATAATTTGGAAGAAAAGAATAAGAAGAAAGTAAACACAACAGTTAGATTTTAGTTTCCTTGGCTTTTGATTCAAGATTTGTGTAAACTGCCTCTGCCTTGGTATGTATATTTTTTTCACTGCTTTGTTTCACAAATGGATCTACAGGGCATGATCAGGTCAGATGGTATATTTCACATTATCAGATCTCTATTGAACTTCATGTGAAAAACACATGTACTAGACCAGAAATCTTGTCTGTTGAAATAAAAATTAGCACCTACATTTAAGTTCAAGCCTAGAAATTTGATTCAGATCCATATCCAGAAGCTCTGGTTCTTTTTACTGGACCTATCTCAGCAAAGTGCAGGCATGCACTTATGAATATGTACAAAGTATTTAATTTTCACCTTCGATTTACTGGAAAAAAGGTTGCTACCAAATTTTCTTTAACTTTACTGGGAAGTATATTTGAGTCCAAGTCAAAGCATCTTCCATCAGTTATTTATTGTCTTTATTTTTATTCTCTCATCTTTAAAATATATCTTCTTTTAGTTTGCCTTTGTCAAAATTGTACTTTCCCATTCAATTGCATTTATTCCTCAATCCTTTTAGTGCCTCTTCACATTCCAGGCATACAAGAATTTTTGCCCTTTCACAGTTCCATAAATACAACCATGTCAGCTGAAGAAGAGCTTAAAAGAAAAAGTCCAATATATAATGTGTTCACCAGGGCTTCTAGTAATTTCTCTTATCTCTTTATACAGCTTCAAAGTTAAAGCTCTATGGGCTCTGTCTGTGACATACTACTGACCACAATTGTTCTCAGGTAAATTCTAAACCATTACCATGAAGTTCCATTCCCATATAATATCTGCCCCTGCTGTCCTTCAGATATTTCTTAATTCCCTGTTCTCTGTACCATCAAATTTATTTTCCATGTCTCTCTCTCCCTCATTCTGTCCAGATGTTCTACTTACATATACAACCAGGTAACATGGCATGATTAATGATAAACCTATTGTTAATGTTCCTCTTATTCCTCTCTGAAAATATTTTTTTTTCTTGTTGCATGTTTATAGATCAATCAAAAAGCTTTTAATTCCTTTGCCACTTGCCACCATAATAACCAAAGTTCAAGGGTATTCTTCTCAAAGAAAATATAGTAGAAGTTCAAAAAGAGCAGAGAAAGACTGCAGTCATGGAACTTCTTTAGGAGAAGACCTAGATAAAACCAGGGCAGTGTTAATATGCCTGTACTCTTTCCATGATATCAACTAGCTCGTTTAAAATGTAAAGAAGTCTGATGATATCAAGCTTTGTGGGCTTCTTTTCTTACTGGATGTTACAAAAATATGTTAAATAACTACAAGGACAGGACTGTGTTTTTCTGGAGTTTTATAAGATTGAGACTGACAATCTGGTGGTTGTCTTTCTTTGAATGGTTAGTAACTTTACACAGCGAGGGCTTATAACCTATGTATTCTGCAGCCCAAAGCTGTGAAATTTTGGTCTGCATCTCCTTTATTGTATGAGTTTTGTCACCTTAATATTCTGTTTCAGTGTTTCTATAGTGTGTGGCGATAAGCAGTACTGTGTGTTTGTAACAAAAAGGAACCAAATGAAAAGGAATTTCAGGTTGTTGCTTGTAAGCGATAAAGTAATTCTCACCTGTTATATTTTCTGGCTACACTAAAAAGGAGTTTATTTTGTTATTGGATTTAACAGAAACCTTCAGTCATAGTATCTTTTGTTGTGTTACCACTGGATTGATTAGCTCCTTGCTGTTCTGCTTCCCTTATGGGGCTTTATGCACATATTTATTACCTAGTGGAACAGTAGGCTTCAGTTAGGGCAGTTAAAAAGTTTAAAAAGAAACCCCAAACTAACACCAACACCCCAAAAAAACCCGACCCCAAATCTCGGCTTCCTTTGTATCTCCTACAACAGATACATAAATGCAGTGTCTACAAACCAGCCCAGAAAAGATTGCACTGTCCTGCTTCACAGAAGGTCACAATCATTTCTTTCCTGGTTCTTTGCACTGTATGCTTTGTGGTTTTGAAAGATTTTAGTTTCAGTCAAAGCTGAATTTCTTCCTTGCTTACAAATGGTATACTATTTTCAACTTCTGCTTAAGGCTTACTTCGATTAATTTTATTATGTAATGAAGAGGAAAAACATAAGGCTATGGATTTGAGTTCGGTATGCTTAAATATAAAATTATGAACTTGCAAGTTTATGACATTCTCCAACTATTAAATTTTTAACTACTTGTTGCTGGTATCCTTTCATGCTCCTAATTAGATAACTGGCTTCAGGAAATAAACTAGAATAAGAATAAGAAACAAAATCTGTGATAAGCATTACTACTTCATCTCTGCTTTCTCTGGTTTAATTTCTTTGTCTGAGTAACTGATGCCTCCATCCAAACACAGATTTTCCAGTTACAGAATAAATCTATGTTGATTTCTTGATTTGAGCATATGGTGATTATTTTGAATGACAATTAAAAGTGAGATAGGAGGGCCATTTTTAGCAAGGTCTACATGTCAAGGAGCATAATCTGTACATTAGTATGCTTACATCCTCTGACCAATGCTAAAAACTTTTTCAGGCATAAGGTTGGTGTTTATTTGGGCAAATAAAACACACAATTAATTTAATGCATTAAGAATACTTATTAACTTTGTTAGTTTGATACAGTCATTAATTTGAAGGACAGAATGATAAAAAATGATAAAATGCAAATGCAGATGCCCACTTTAACATGATAAACCTCTGCATAGAATGACTACTAGAAACTTCATTAAGTACTAATAATTCATAAGAAAGAGTTCAGAGTGTAATTATCTGAACTGTTAAATTTGCACTGATTTCAACAATCCTCTATGCATCTTCTCTGTATTAAGAATCATTGAATGATTTTCTTAGCCGTCTGGGAATGAAAAAAACCATTTGCTGATGCCTGTGCGTTCTCTGCAAAATTATTTTGTTTGTATCCCATACTTTCTCTAATCTGCACTTTTTTCCCATAGCTGCTGACTCTTTGAAGTGAGGTCAGGGAATCCCTTCAGTGTTCTGATAAACTGTTCCTCAGGATTGCTCCATTACTGGAGTTCCCAGCAGCCATCCGTATTAAATGAATCTTTCCAGTCCTCTGCTCTTAGGGAGGAGCTTCACTATAAAGTGAATTTTAGATGAAGGTTGAGACATATTTGGAAGGGGGTTTTGGAAACCAGATCAACCTGTAATAGACCTAGAGTGTTAATAGGATTGATGAAATGAAATGCTGGAAGTGAAGCTATCTTTCAAACAGTTGTTAATGCTGTTGTATAAATGATTCCACTCAATTGTCCTTCTAACATGTCATCAAAGACCAAACTTACCAGAACCTGGACCAGGAGTGAAGTATCTCTTTGTGAGTTACGTGAAATGGTATCCCACCTGTGTCCTCAATGGTCAGGTTCACTGCTGAATTGAATGAAATAAAAAATATCTGGTCAGACTGGGACTAATAATTAGTCAAAGCCATTCATTAGATTTGAATATCATGTAGAAATAACAGGATAAAAAAGCAAAGGCTGTTTTTTCTGCTGTATTGTTAATCTTTTACTTCAAAACCAGTAAACTGTCACAGAACAAAATCACAAGTCAATCAGACCTTAAATATACTATTCCATTATTACTGTCTTTATCTTACCCCCTTTTGTTTTTAATGAGAAATCATATTTTCAAATAGGCTAAACTAGGCACAGTCGTGGAAGAACACGTGGTATAGTGGGAGATTTTTAGGTGTTATCCATGTGATATAAGAACTTGCATGAAGAAAAAAATAGGCATTTTGTAATTTAATAGCAACAACCTTCAGTAAGTCTCAGCTTCTCAGAAAATAAACTTTATTTTATATTCTTGATCAGTTTTGATTTACTGAAGAGGAGGCCCATATTTGTGAGCAATTTTTAAATGTTCTTTTAAAGCACTTTCAGCTTAGTTTTTCAAGGGGATGTCTATCTTAGACTTGTTTTCATCCTGCCTATTCGTCTTTGCACATACATCAGAGGAAATGAGTCAAATCTCTGTGTGAGTGCTATCTGTGAGAAATCCTTTTCTGTGTTAAAGAAAAAGAACTGGAGATTTCACAGAATTAAAATTAGGTATTAAAATGTATTATACTTTAGAGATCTAAGACACATGAAGAAAGTAAAGACAGCTATCACTCAGGGTCAGATTTAATGGCAAAAAGCAACAAAATAGATAGTACTCAAGATAGCTTTATTTAACACATTGACATTCCAAGATGAATTCCATATGACACTATTTTATGAAGTTTCATTGTCTAAAAGTCCTGAAATATAATGTAAAAAAGAGAGTGATGTTAAGAACAGAGTTTGTCCTGTCTGTTTCTTTTATCATGAGTTAAGTTACTGACACTATGGAAGATTGTTTACTGTACTTAATTAGAGCCTCATTCCTTTAGACAAAGGCCCTTATTTTAAATTCTCAATTGTTGTAGGGTTAGAGGAATATTCAAACAAAAAGTGAACTTTCTGCTGTCTTTAATCTACTTTAGAAGTGCTTCTACCTTTTTTTTTTTTTGATGTAGCTTGAGATTTTGGGGTTGGGGGAGAGACACTGTGAAAATACAGACCACTGAATATCTTATGGGTCCACAACAATTACTTTAGTTACAGAGCAGCTGCATGCTATAAAAATGTAAATACAATTTGCAGAAGTGTAATAAAGCTATACAGGGTGAAAATCAAATTATGAACTGGAAAATGTACAACTGCTGACATCAAGCAACCCTGATATTTTTACAAAATGTTTGCAAATATAAGCTATGTAAATGGATGATAAAAGATAGTAACTCTAAATTTTGAAAATATTTCCATGTTAGAAATAATTTTGTGCACTATTATTTCTATAATTGGATTATTCTGGAACAGGCACCCAGATTACATTTATGTAGCCATGATGCTGTTTCTCTCAATTATTTCAATGCAACAGAACTAAAAATTTCTAAAGAGAGATTAGGATGACCCATATTTTTTCTTGGAGGAAGAACAGGCAGAATGGTAAGTGTTTTTATAAGAGGCCCCAAATTTAGTATGATCATTATTATAGATTCAAAAGCACAGGACTTGCCAAGTTCTTCCTCTGTAAGAATAACATATTCCATTTATGTACAGATTTGTTGAAACTTAGTATGAAAGCTTCATAGCAACACACTGACATCAAAACTATTATCATTGCCACACTTCCTCTACAATGTTAATTTAATTAATAGTATTATAACTGCTCTTATTTATTGATCTGCCCACTTTCTATCTGTGGTCTAGAAAATGCATGGGTACTTTCAGAAATTACTAGGAATTTAGTAGCACACCTTACTGATACATCAGTGGATCTTGTGGTCTTAGATGAGCCCCTTCTTTAAAAAAATCTCTCACAGGTACCATTCCAAAGAGAGCTCATTAGGAGAGCTACTAATAAAGCCCAGCTAATTGACAATACGAGAAGCTAGTGTTTAACTGGAAAAAGGTGAAGGATCAAGTTAATGCAAATGAAAACCATCTGAGTCATCATTTTGCTGAGGTGTTTAGTTGTGCTTCATCTGCTACACTGGGGAACCCTCGAGTGTCATTTCTTGTGACTTGAAGAAAGATTAGTGGATTTTTAATTTCACTCCTCAGAATCCTTTCCCGAGTTATGTAGCTCATATATTTCCCTCTGTTATGCAGCACAATCTTGTAGTATCTATCTCCTCTGTAATAACAGGTGGTTTATTCTCCTTAGCAAATAATACTTAGTCACAAAGACACCTCTGTGTTTGTATCACTCTTGAGTCATCTACTGTTCTTCCATCTTCAGAATGCTTTTCATATTTCTAAATAAGCTAATAAGAGTGTCAGAAGAAATGTTTGTCAAAAAAACTATTATTAACCTAAGAAGTTGCAACTAATGAACTGTAAGAGCTAGTTAAGTGTAAAATAGATCATCAATACTTAACTATATTCCACTCAGAGAATCCATACAACAGTTTACAAGATTGCACTAAAGCAAAGTATTTTTGCAGTGAAAAAAAATAGAAGTTTTTTTTTCTCCCCAGCATACTTAATCAGGAAAAAAAAAAATGTCTCCAAGTAGAAAAATTAAAAGGAAGAAGTAGTATTGCACTGCTGACATGGAGGCTGTATGTATATTTGAGCATATGCTAAATCTGCTGGAGTTAAGAAAATTGTTTGAGAAAGTATTTCTTTTTTTTTTTTTTTTACAAAGTTTCGCCTAGAATTGTTTTTCCTTTCCACACTGAATTCCTCTTCACTGTGGAATACATTCTTAAGCAAATCCTGATCTGCACAGCAGGTGAACATATTTGTCTGTAGAATATGTAGCTGTATATTGAAGAGGGAGATTTCTTATTAGTCAGAAGATTATTTGGGCTGTTAGTCAACAGAATGGTCTGTTGTATGATGAAAGACACATACTTGCTGTTTTTCATTGTATGATATTACAGTTTGTTCTCTGTGTATAGAGATCTAATTAATGTATACAGCACACTAAATCTGCACTGACAGGCACCTGGGTGCAGGAGGAATGAAAAATTTGATGTTAAGTTAAACCCTTGTGTGATGTGGTCTATCTGTGTTTTCCATGAAGCGAATATGGTGATTTGACCTTCCCTTTTCATTTGTCATCCCAGAAAGATGATTTAACCTAAATGCATTATTTGGAAGTGTAAAACCAAAGATTCATGGATTTAAGTAAAACCAGAATCTGTCCCTTAAAATGTGATTAGTATGAATATCCTGGCATACAGGGTACATATAAGTGATACACAGAAGTACACATAAGTGTCTTATCCTCATATTGATGTTCTTAGTTCTTATCTGAGCAGAGTATGTAGCTGAAATTCTCAGTTACCATCTCTGAGGATTTATTTTTCTCTATTTCATGTTCTAAGGTTGTAGTACTTTCATTACTAGCTACACCTTGAAAATCCTCCTCTAGTTACATCCAACTGTACAGTGGGACTCAGGAACAACAGAAGACTGATAATTTTGTTTCAATATTCATTATAATTCATCCGAATGACTCCTTGGGACTTTTATAGAAGGTTATAAATTATATAAATAATAGACCTATTTGTTTTAATCTTATCCATATTTCTATGTTCTTCAAATGTGCCATGAATGAATGATTTTTTATTTTAATAACAAGATAGAAATCCAGACTTCTTCCTCTTTATGCACAAAACCTGATCTCAGTGTGAGGGAAACCAAAGTGCTTTTGCTGGAAAGCCAAAGAGAACTCTGATGAATACTTGGATTCAGACAACAGGGAATGTAGACTGGTGTGAGAGGTATAAAGAGCATATGTAACTCTATGGCTGTGTATGAGTCACCAAAAAACTCTGTGGATGTACAACCCCCACACACAGTGCCTGTAAATATGAGATTTTTCACCAACAGAGTAATTAAAAGCTCATATTCCTCACAGTGATGTGTGGGATGTCTAGAAAGATTAGCTTTGGTATACTGAAATAATGATTGAATAGAATTTTCTTTCCTGTCTTTTCTCTGCATAAGAAAAATTAACTAGAGTAAGGAAAATAACAAAAGGAAATATACTTTATGTTTGCTTGTTTTGCTATTTATTCTAATAGATAAGTTTATAAATATAACTAATGCATAGAAGTATTCTTTTAGGAAATATACAATCCCTCTTCTTGTAGTTCATCAAGCCATTATAGCAATAAAGTTTTATATTACATATAAAATTATCATCAGTACTGTAGTGGCTTTCCAAATTAGTATATTAAGTATAGGAACAACAACAACAACAACAAGTTGTTAAATTTTAAATTGATTATTGTAACCTATACATAAGGTATTAAATTATTTAACAAACAAATCCTGATCCACACACAGCGGCTTGATGCTCTTTATTGGTGGGCACGAGAAGGTTGAGAAGACAACACAGAGAGAAACAGGTGATTAAAAAAGGCTGTGAAATTTACTTATTATAGTGTTCAGATTTTCCAAGATTTGCCTCCAGAGGAGATAAAGTAGCTGGAGAAAAGGAGGCATTGAGGATAGACTAGGTTCCTTTCTAACTTTGTTTTGATAGCTGTGCATTATTGATTTCTTTGATCTCAAAACATTCTGAATGTGATGTTTTCAAGATACTTGAATATGGCATAACAGGGGCCAGACTTGAGACTATTCATCATCCTGAGTTTATTTTTTTTTATGGTGCTGTCTCAGCTGTACTCAAATCCTTAGTGTACAAAGTGTGATAGAAATACTAAGACATGGGAAAATTAATAAGCTGATCAAATCTAACAGGTACCACAGGTCTTTGGAAGCAGGTGAAGGAAGAGAAATACGGATAGCATCTTGTTCTGTTCTTACAAGGAACATTGAGAATCCATCTTGAGGCTGACAGCAAACATGATTGCATAACAAGCCAGACAAAAAGGCAATTGTTCCTTTGTCTTCCACATGATTTCTAACTCTAGTTATTTTTTCATAATTAAGAATAACAAGGAAATTATTTTACAATTCCTCTATAGACATAAACTTATAAAGATAGAATGTTTACTCCATGTATATCATTATGAAGGAGCTGATTCCTCATATGAGAGCTCGGACTGTGAAATTTATGTAATACCTTGGGGATTACCAAAATTTAATTGAACTAAAATTTATGGTATTAAACTAGCTGCTGCTGGACTCTGGTGTCTTTACATTTCCTGCTAAAGTACCTTTGCTCTTATAAAGGCACTTTAGTTGTAAGGGGAGAGAGAAAGATCCTTTAAAAGTGTTAAAATTTTTGTTGCCACCTCCCATAAACTGTACTGGACAATACATAAACCTCTTTGCAAAATAACTATGTATGTCAGTATGTTTCTCAAATATTTTCTCTTTAAAATGTAAATGTTATTCATTCTACTACTGGCACAGGGATTTGCTGTAATCTATGACTGAACTTCCATTGGTTCTATAAAAGATGTATTAATCATCCTTATGATACGTATCTTCTTAAGAGAATGCACACACGAACATCTGTGGCATGTAACTCCTAGAGGCTATCAAACTGTTAGGCTTTGCCCAGACTCATGTATGTCTGAGGAAATTGGGTTGGAGGAAATGTTTATAAGCACTTCAGCAGATTACTTAGAGCAGTAACTATCCCTTAACACATTACAGCTTTGAAAGGTCTGAAGAGAGCACAAGATTAGACACTGTCACAATTAGGGTGATTCATCTAATATATATTTACGTAGCTGGCCCTTGCTCAGGATGAAAGTTGTCTCTTTGCAAAGACACAGGAGATAAAGGAAGAGCTCTCAAGTAATATATTCTTCTCTGAAATATTCCTGAACAGAGTTAATTATCCTTAATACCGCATTTAGAAACTTTCATGAAAATCCTTTAAAGTATGAAGGCTGAAATCCAACAGAATGAATATTTACACATACATACTTTAAAACTTTTATCTCACTGACCTTGACATTTATGAAAGTGAATCAAAAAAACCCCAGAACTAAGTAAGATTAGTGTTAGGGTTTTATATGGTTACAACGTTTTCTATGATCTAAAAATTTAGTTATAACTGGGCTTTACTGGTATTTGAGATTGTTACTGGCTTTTAATGACTCTTCTTTTTGTAAGCTATGTGTTCTACATCAGATAGGCAGGCCTCGGTGTATTGTATCTGATCACTGTAAAGTTTTTGTGACAGTGTTTTCATGCTCTGAAAGACTTACATGTATTTCTATTCCTAAACAGTTTAACATACTTCATTTTTTTCATTGGATGCTTCCTCTTCATCTGTATTTTGCTTGGGTTACAAGTACAAAGACTAGGGGCAATCTCCATAAACTCAAAAACAGGAGCTTCAGCCTCAACATGAAGAAACAGGGTGCTGTAACAAGCTGCCCAGAGAGGTGATGGAATCTCCATCTCTGGGGACTTTCAAAAGCTGCCTGAATTTGTTCCTGAGTGATGTACTCAAGGCAATCCTTCTCTGTCAGGAAGGTTGGACTAGATAATCTTTAGAGGTCCCTTCGAACCCCTAACATTCTGTGATTCTGTGATATCCAGAAGACAGGTTTATCCAATTGAATAGACATCCTAAAAATACTGGGAGATTACAAAGCTGTGGAAATATTTTATTTCCTATAAAGACAGATGATAATTTATTAATAATTTTACATGAAATGTGGTTAATACAATTTTTTCTGTTTGTTTTATTCTTAGATTGCACCCATCACCATAGCATTTGAAAACCTGATTGCTTTCATAGCATGGTTTGTTTCTTCAATGATTTAGGCATTTATGTGATCATAATTTTTATTAATAAAGAAGCTGTCTGTGGCAAAACATGAAAAAGTCCGTCAGTACAATGAGTAAATTGCACATAAAATGCCTTCGGTACATACAAATAAACTGCATATAATACGGCTGCCTTTCTTTACTGAGTTCTGAGCCATCAATAATGTAAAGATTCAAAAGCATAACAAAGACATCTACACTGACATCTAATAAAATCACTCTGCCACCAATCACATGAGACCAAACTATTATCACCTCCTCTCTAACACCAACTCTTTATAACTCACACAGTGTTCATCTCCTAAAGGATAAAACATACTTTACTGTACCTTTTTTTCTGATTAAGGTGGTAAATTTTCAGCACTCCTTCAGGGCTGCTATAAATCCTGCATTACAAATGAGAAGAAAAGTTAGGAAAAGAGCAGCTTAAATATCTCCTTTTTAAATACAGTGAAAAATCATTCCCCTGAAAAATTCTTACTACTCAGAAACAGCTAAGTAAAAAGAGGAAATTTCCATTTTATACCTAAATGTCCATCTCTTAGGTGACAGGCCAACTTTCTTGCAGTTTTCAAGTAACCTGGCAGCTAGCATCAATGTTATCATGAACATTTCCTACTAAGCTTGCTATTATGGGACTGGTTGAAGGTTCTTTTTTTTTTTAATAGCTAAGTATTTGTTCCTATGATTTATGTTTGTCCTGTGAGTGTTAAGAACTCCAGTTGTCTCAATAAGCTTTCCATGCCTTTCATCAATCACTAAAGATGAAAGAAAAAGGAAAACACAGAAGAATGGTTTCTAAATCCTGTAGTTCTATCATCTTTTAAATCATAAACAATTCCATAAGTTCTACTGCATTGAAGTAGTTGTTTCTTCATAAATGTGAGATAACATTCATCATACACATAAAGGAACATGATTATCTGGGACTTCTATAGCTGAAGATCTGGGGTTTTTTATGGGAAGAAGCTGTTAAGAACATAAACTACAATCACTGTCCCTCTGATTCTTTCCAAGTAAAGATGTCTGATAGTTTGAATGCCAGTGATAACGCCTCCCAGTAGAGTGAAAAAGCAAAACCAAAACCAACTTTGGGTAGTATCTAGATGCCTTAAACTACCAGAGAAAACAGAACTTAGTATGGATACATGGCTATATCTTTTGAAAACAAAATACTCGTAAGCCAAATTGCTTTTCAAAAAAGCCAGTATTTATCTGGATTGTTTTGTTGTCGTTGTTGCAATAACGGCTAGGAAGGCGGTCCTTGATTAATACAGTTTCTTTGTGAATGGAGCATGTTTTTCAGGGTACTTTTTAAAAAACAGAAACAGATTAACTTGCTGCATATTGCAATTTAATGTAAGATGCTGAAGTAACATCAATAAGATATTAGACCTAGAAACATATTTAACTATATAATATTTGTTTGTTAAGTATAATAACATTTTTAAGGTTACATGACCCAAAACTATTCAGTACTACTATCCCCATGCTTTTCAATATACCTCTGTCTTCATGTCTAATGTGGTGCACCACATGTGAAATCAGTTCAGCCACTGAGAACATCTTTTATTCTTTTTCACGTTTTCTAATTGCTGAGAATAGACAGCAAAATAAATATATAACAGATGAGTCAAGATAATAAAATCTTTCTTTCTTTCAGTGGTCTGTATAACACCATTTTTGTTGATACCTTGCAATGTCTGACCTTTTAATCTGACAGGATGTTTGGTACTGGCTCTTTTTAAAAGACAAATACCTCATCTCAGAAAAATGGAAGCCAGGCATTAAAGACTGACTTGTATTTGTCTCTGAATCAAACTGTCATTTTTTTCTCTCTTAGTGTCTGTTATCAAGTCTAGACAAGCAGTTATTCTTCAGGTTAGTTCATATAACCTTGAATTTTTCAGGAAGTCCTTGAGATTTAATGTAGCCAGTTTATGCAACTAGAATTCATGTATATAAGTGAGTTATACAGAATCTTGGCAGCTAGTAGTGCTAATAAACATTTAATTTACAACCTAAACAATCTTGTAGTTCATAACTATGGTTCTTTGGAAGGGCTAAAAATTTTATTGATACAAGATGCTTTTCTTCATCTTGTAAAGCAAGCATAGAAGAATCTATCTGGTTTGGTTTTTTCTTTGTTCATCTCACAACAGGTTCTTCCTGCAATATCTAGTTGTAAGATAAAGGTAGGGGGCGCATACCTGACACTGAATAGGACTAAAAAAAAATTAAAATCCAATCTTCATTTTAACAGTTCAGATCATCCTTCATTTTCCTTTCCTCCCATAAAGGCCACTTTTATTGTCCCCTCAGGGGAATGAAGTTTCAATTTAAATGAATTCTTTATTTGCAAGAGGAAAAACACACCTGTCAGGTTTTATGCAAGAATCATGAAAATCTTGGTCTCCTGGTTTTATTCAAATTCTGAATGCTTGCATCTCTCAATGACCCAGCAGAGGCAACTCTGCTGGCTTTGAAACATTAACATTCACATTGTGCAAATTTCTCTCCTATCATTTTTTAAGCATTTCAAGGTATAGGTATGATCCAAAAGCAGAAAAAGGAGATTAGGGATGGATGGTGAGAGATTTCATAAGAGGGACAATGATGGTATACCGAAGACCTTTTCACTAAATGGTTGCAAATTTACTCATTAAGAGAAATTCCCTTAACTTCCCTTCCCTTAGACTTGAAGGAAGTTAACACATCAGTTGAAATATTTAAGATTTTTCAAATATATTAATCTTGATAATTTCTAAGTTGCACAGATAAGTGTTAAAAACTTGATTTATAAAACTTTTATAAGGTTTTAAGGGAAAATTAGTTACAGTTAGATCTTCTTCCTCATGATTGTTTATGAAGTGTAAAAGGAAAATTCCAATGTATTATACAGTATTTATAGTACAGAAAGCTTTGAAGCACTTTGCTTTGCCTAGTAATTAGAGCTGGAAAAAAAATAGTAATTAAAAAAATTTTCCTCATTCCCTTTTTTTTTAGAAAGAAGATTGTCTAGTAATGGATTCCACATTGTTTAAACTCTTTAAATATATAGGAATATTCTTATGTTACTTTGATGAATTATTCAGCTCTTTCAGGTAACATGCAAATGGAACTATCTGAATGCACATATCTACTAGTTACATGGATTTTGCTTTTCTTCACTGGTTGTCTTAAACCACTAATGAATTTCACAAGTTTTAAGTACAGAATTTCTACACTTCTTGGTTAATTAACTAATTTAAGGATGCTTTTAGCAAACACCACATTTCTATTGTTCTATTCAGTAAGACTGAATAAACAAATCCAAATTCTGGCTTCTCCATTGAATAGAATACACCTGCAATAATATATAACCAAAGAATGGAGATGTGATTTAACTATATCCTAACTACATGTTCAGAAGTAGAAACTTTCTTCAGTACAGAAAGATATGCTCATTCTACATACTCTAATTTTGGAAATGAAACATAGAAGGTCTGATTTTCTTGAATTTGACATTTTGGAAACTCATTTCTGTGGGACTCCTGGAATAAAAATTACATATATTTGTTTATAATATAGCATTTTCCATATGTCTCAGCTGACTCTTTCTAAGGAAATAGATTGTTTTATTTCTCAGACATGGTACATAGTCAAGTATCTCAGAGACATAGATCCCTGGGTCTCATATCCATTCATGATTAATATTTGGAGCTTAATGACATATTATCATTTTATCTAAAGATGCAGAAATAAGGCTGAAGTCTTGAACTGACCATTAGGAACTGTAAGCAGAATCATTATTGAAGGTCTATATATTCTGTTGACTAGTCCTAGTAGCTGAGAGGATTTTGGTAAGTGACTAAATCAGTGGATGAGTTGTCATGAAACATAACAAGCAGTAACTCTTGGGAATGAATCAGGTAAAAATAGATTGGCTATACTTATTCAATTAATTGCTCTCCTGAAAAACTACTTATTTGGGCAAGGTCTTGAAAGCTATTGCTGTAGCTCCAGTGAAAAGGTATCAAAGAAATATTCACTTCTTGAGTGCTGTACACCAATCCCACTGTGAATTTTAGCATATAAAACAGTTTCCCTTGTCACATTCATTGTAACTCTTCTAAAAACACATTTGAGAGTAAATGGATGAAAAATCATTTTGACTAGTATGCAACTGCAAAAGCAAAGTATCAAGCTTGTTGGGGTTTCTGTGTGCTGGGTCTTCTCTGTCTAATCAAAAACATTTTAATTAATAAAGGATCTGCTCTTTTTCTTAGACTATTTCCAGTCTTTTAAGGTGTTTCTTACTTTTTTTTTCCCCTCTCACAGTAGAAAGGTTAGGGACAGAAAGAAATAACCTGCATTTCTTGCTCCAGTATCTCTGGGAATGATGCAGAATACTGTTGTGTTTGTTTATGTTTTTTCCATTTCTCAGTGGTAACTAATTATTGTAAACTGAAGAACTATAGGGTTTCCTCACTTTTAAAAATTTGTCTAATTTACTATTGTAGTTATTTACATGTTTTTCAGTCAGTTAATAGTATATTATTTTAATATTTGTATTTATTCTATAAAGCTCTAGTGCATACAGAAGATTTCACTATTAGTTTAAGGTTCATAGATATTTTTTTAGTTTCCTCTGTTTATAATTCTGTCTTTTTTTAAAAAGCAAAAAGTGGTATATTTCTGTGTGGCTGTGGAATTTCTGTTAGAATTACTTTCTTCAATAAATGAGAAAAAATACATATTAGCATCATACTTGATACAGTCATGCTTTCTGTCATGTTCTTCATCACAGTGGCCTGTTCTTGATATATAAGAAAAATATGGCACGCACAGAATTCGTTGTAGAATTGTGAATTCTTCTGTCATGTATGCTGTCCTAACAAAAAAAAAATATATATAACAATTCTTTGGCATAAAATACAACTTCACTATCAATTAGAGACAAAATATTATAAACAGTATTGTAAGGAATAAGATGCAATATATAACTCCTCTTCCTTGCTTTCATAGAGGAATTAATTACTGATAAACTTCAAAATCCTGATTGCCCAAGTTGCCTAGGCACATATCTATGCAAATTAAATTGAATTATGAAAGAAAAAGATCATAGTGTGATTTTCATAAACTACTTTTATGGTTCTCTCTCCTCTCAGATCTGCTGGAGCTCAGCTAGAGATAGACAGCAACACACACTCTCAGGGATCGGGAAACCTAGTCATACCGTCTATGAAGAGTATAGAATTGACACTGTTGGAAGACATAAATCAGTTAGAAAGTCTAGGAAGTACTGTTACACACATCCTCTTAAGAGATAAATGCTGTTGAAATAGTATTTTATGTCATCTTCCACAAAATTTGTTTCATACCTTCACAAATTCTCTGTTTATTTAGGTCTTCAGAAGAGGACATAGCAGAATGAGTGCTGAGAAATACCTGTAAATGTTCGAGCAAATTGTTGGATTTCCTTTACTTTCTCAATAAAGATATACATGAATGCATTTCCAATCTCAATGTGTATGCTGACATCACTGTGCTTTGTCTCTTCCTCATGTTCACTAACATTCCATGCATTTCAGTTTCTTATACTATACTTATTTTTCGCAGCCAAGTTTATACTTAATCTGAGTTTCTGAACCTTAGGTTTTACAATTAACTTGCATTACAAAATTTTGTCAAAAATGCCTTCTGAAAATTGCTTTTCTGTTACAAAAATTGCAGTTGTGTTTAGCAAGATGTCTTCATTTAATCTTCAAGGTTATAGTACCTTAAGCATTAATCAATAATAAGTGAAGGTTAAACTGATGTTTTCTGACTGGCAGCCCTGGCAGAAATAATCTGTTCTTTTGGCAGTTCTGTTACTTAAAACAGGCCTTCATTTTTATAATAGTTAGTCAATGGTTAGCTCTCCAGTGTCGAGAAAAGGCCTGGGAACCATGATCCTGACCCAATATGAGTTTCAATCATGTTCAACTTTATTGTTTCTCTAGCCATGCTTATATATGCCTTGCCTAAAAGCAATTGCTTAGTCACACTGTCCATGCACCTAACAGCATCCTAATTGGTGAGCACGTGGCAGGCTCATCCTTAAGGCCTTTCCCACACTCATAGTGTCCTGTATTTAGCATCTTACCTTCTGCCTTTGAAGTTGTTCAAGCCACCAGGATCCTCTTCATTCTGCCTTCAAGGATGGCTAAGGATGCCTGCTCATGCCCCCATGCACTTGCTCAGAGGCCCAGGTTCAGGCCTCTTGTGCACACATACACAGGGCCCGAACACAGGCCTTCGGTCTGGCTCGTTCACTCCATGCTGATGTGTTCGTGACCTCCTTGTTCGTGTAGCCGTTCCCTGACACTCTAGGACTGGATCATTCTTTATTAAGAGTGGAAAAAAAAGAACAATGCCTCAAATTCTCAGATTACATTAATAGTTGCACCACCTGAAGACCAGGCTCATTTCTGTAAGTGATAGTATGTCATCTGAAAGTCCAAACCCACTAGACATGAACAAAACCAAAATCATTTAAAAATGTTTATTACTTCATCCCAGTATTTTTTAATAACAATTTATAGGAATAAAGGGTAATTTTTAGTCTGTTCTTGCTATTACGGAGAACAGACAGGGAAAAATGTCTCAATAAACCATTATTGATATACTGTGTAACCTTTGGAACAATCTGTTAAAACTGTGAAAACAAACATCTATAGATGTAGAAACTATACACATCCCTACTCATTCAAAATTTTAAAGGAACATCAGTGAAGGTCCCAAACAGTTTGCAGTTTCTTGCAAACTATCAAACTTCTGACAAACAAATTGAGGTAGAGTTTGTATCCTCAGCATTAATCCTATGTACAAAGAGTAATCTGTAAAGATTTTTTGTATCCTAAAAGTAAACCTAGAGCTTAAAAGTTAAGTGAAAACATTACCATTTTTATATCTCTTTTAAAATGGGATGTGGAAACTTGAATATGAAGCACAAACAATGAAAACTAAAGTTGAATTTTGTGATAGAGAAGCAATTGCATCTTATCATTCTAGTTCATATTTTACAGGTACTCAAACAAACACCTGACCATTTAAAGAAATGCAGAATATAGCTACTAATTCTCCTTTAACATATAGGAACTAGGACCTGAATGTTTTAAAATAAAATGTAGCAAAACCTTACTACATAATAAATAACTAGCAAAGTAACTTGATTAGATGAGAACAATAAATATGTGGCAGATATTTGAGCGTGGCTCTGTGGTGATTTAGCAAACAACATCAGTTTCAAAAATTGTTCTATGTAGGAATAGGGGCAGAAAGTCAATAACAAACGTAAATCAATCTCATCAGTTTAAGGAAAGTATTTCTGGTAATTCTCAAGTGACATTTCATTAAAGAAATTGGTCATCATGGACATCTGCTAGAAAATCCAGGAGTAGTTAGAATTTGCATGCCAGCTGACTCATAACTGGCATTTGTTCAAGTTAATCAACAGACTTTGTAAAAAGACAAAAGGGAAATGCTACCTCCATTAATATCAGGTTGCAAAAGCTGTATAATTTAAAAAATCTGTGTATGCTACTTGAAGAGTGATCTGCTGTGGGAGGCTTGGGTGAGCTGAGCATTGAAAATCAATGTGTTTTGCTGCCTGTCTACCCAACTGGCAATCACTACATGAAACACAAGGCCTTTTTAGGTGGGAGCACAAATAAGGATTGTAATATTTCAGTGTCATGACTTCACTGTAAAACTTTGTAAAATATAATGCAGCAAACTAAGACAGAACATCCAAGTTTATACCAGTGTCTGAGCTTGAATCTTCCACTGAAGACATGTTGCTATTCAAAGACATAGAACTGTAAAAACATATGGTTATAATATGAGCAACTGCTTTTGAACTAGCCATAGTGGTGAGTTTGAATTGCACATGTAGTTCTAGAACAAGAAATATATATAACATATTTTTCTTTCCAGTTTCTATTTTCTATCAGAATTATTAAAGAAGCATTAAATTCAATCTACCATTTGATATACACAGATCTTGATTTCCCTGTTCAACTGTCATTTTCTTCATTCACAAGTTTTATCACTGTCCTCTTTTTTTCCCCCACTCCCCACTCCAAAGGGAGTGGTGTTTGTGTGGATCAGTGTTTGACTGCCAGCCAGGGTCAACTCACCTCCCCTATAAAAAGTTATCCATTTTTTGATTCTTACTTTCTTCTTTGTTCTTATTTTCTTTTTATCCTAAATTTAAGAAATAAATATGAAAGAAAGAAAAAAGTATTATTACTCTTCTGGGCAATTTACATAGAATAAAAGGGCAACCTTCTCTTTAAAGTCATACTACTTGGAATAGAAATAGGCCAATTATTTCAGTAACTTCCCTTCTGACAGATCAGAGTGATTTGATACTTAAAATCCTTGCATTACATTTAAGGAAGTCCCCAGGATCACTGGATTTCTATATAATGACAGAATTTATGAGAAGTTTTGAAACCTCATAAGAGAATTCAGGAATGTTACCTGCATAGACTGGTAGGGATAAAAAGGAAACATTTCTTACCATGACCTTCACAAACTGAATGAGACATGTGGGTGGTCCTTCCCCCGCCGTGTGAATGTATGTGTATTCCTATGTAATAAATAACTAGAAAGAGACTTGAATCAAGGTAGATGAATTATAAAAAAATCTTTATAGAAGTAATTGTTTACGTTCAACACAATGAGTTAAAGACAGTCAAAAAGTTCAGTGCGTGGAACATTGCATGATGGATGATGAATGCAGAAATAAAACGAAGGCCACAGTAGCTTCAGAACACTCTGTTGATGAGGTAGTACCACCAGCCATTGGAAAGAGAGCAAGCCTAGGTTAGTAATGAAGAAGCACGGTTTAAAAATTAATGTATTATGTGCTAAATAACAATTTAAACCCTCTTGCAAAACAAAAGAACTGATTTGAAATTTCTGTGAGTATTTGAAAAGCTGGTTTTTATTCCTTTGGGGAGATTCCAAAGACTAAGGTAGAGATTAAATCTGCCAGAAAAGAGGAGATGATGTTTAATAAGAATATAGATGGATAGAAAAAGAGTTTAAACATTTTAAGAGATGAAACAGTTCAGTGAACATAAATGCAGAAGAATGGTGACTTTGATGGGTTTTAAACAGAAGGCCATGTTCATCATAAATTATAAGCTCTAAAAAGGAATTCTACAATCAAAAGACAAGCCTGTTTGTATCATTAATGAGTGATGAGCAACAGAAGAACAAAACCCAAATCTCAACATGAAGAATAATGACAAACTTGATAAGTCCATTACACAGGCATCTCCATGCTTCATAAAATAACGTAAAATTAAAAAGACAAAGAATTTTAGTTTAAATCCCACAAGAGAAGCCTTTGTGTGATTAAAATTTAGTGGCTTGCTGTAATACTTTTTAAATGAAAGAATGAAAGTACTTATAACTGAGAAACATGTAGATTACAGGATTAATTAAAACAAATCAGAATGAAAAGGAATTCAACATTAGTTTATTTTAGACTGCATTTATTGAGAATTCATGAATAATGTATTATTACTTCAGTGAATGGTGTCATGTATTACATATACAATATATGCATATGTGTATATATTGTATATTTTCTTACTATATGTTAACTGAATACAGGATTCCTCCAACATTTTGTGCCCCAGTATCCATTTCAATGGGCATAAAGAACTACAGGGGGCAACTATCTAAAAACTGCTTTGAATATGTTCAAAAGTCTCTTTCCACTATAAGATTTTTCATTTCCATCAGATACCAGCATGAAACTCAGTTTACAAGGGACAGCATATACAGTGAGAACATTGTGTTGTGTCAAAGGAAGTCACAAAAGAACAAAGTATTCAACATCATTTTGTTGGAACGAAACAGTAGGATCCTCTAAAGACATGAATTTAAATCCTGTTAATCTGGAGATGATAGAGTAACAATAAAGGATATGATAAATTAATAGGAATTATAACTGTAATTTACAGATGATAATCTAATTTACATAGTAGCTGTTTAAGCTGCCAGGAGAAAGTGAGTGTGACATACATGGGAATCTGCAGACTCACCCTTCCAATCTGCCCTTGCCTTACATCAAGTTTGCCTGTACTCCCACAGCAGACCAACTGCTAAAACAGACATTTCCCAGACCTGACAGTTTTCAGTGCAGTATCATAGGACTAGTTACTTTCCATCTACAAAAGGGTAAAATGGTGATTTTTGTATTGTGCTAGAAAACATGCCTGGATTTACATAATGCCAAATGTAGAACCATTTCCCTTTTATGAAATTTCAGAGTGAATAGTTATAAACCAAAAAGACCTTGTTCACCAGTACGGAACTATGTACCTCGATATTTGCTATCTGTGTCAATGCTAGATACCCCAGGCTCACTCTGTAGTCAAAGGAGAGAACTCAGTATACTTCCTCTCACTTTTAAATGCCTATTTCTCTCCAGACACCATACCTGTTGCAGTATGCTGGTTGTGCTACAGAAAACACAGATTAAAATTTCTGCTTAATTCAAACTACCTGCTGGGAGAAATCAGACTTTTCACTGAGATAGCATTTATATAACAATATCATATTACTGTGTAAAAAAATAAATCCACTTTTATTTTGATAAAGAAATGAAATATTGAAAAATGAAAGTGTGTCATATGCTTTTCAGATGTGTAAATTTTGTTCTCATATAAGACAGGTTTCTCTTAGTTGCAGACCTCTTGGGGAATTCTTCTAGTTTTACTTACAAAGGTAGTTTTAGATTATTTTTGATAATGACACATTTCAACTGTAAGACTAGTGAGCTAGTATACTATGTATTTTCATTAAAACACATCCTGTCTAAAGATTTTTTCATTCATTTGATACTGCCTGGCAAAAGTCAAAATAAGGAGGCATTACTCAGGGACTGGGACTGTGGAAATTCCTAGAAGTAAAGCAGGGAGTGGACTGTGTCCTTCTATCTTGATTACCTGGGGAATCTCTTATCACAAGTTTGTGTGTCTTCTGGTCCCATAATCTGGTCAAGAGCCACATCTCTACAATCTATCTATCTATCTATCTATCTCAGGTAATAAATTAGTCTGGAACAATGGTGATAGTGTTACCCTGCTTTTGTCACCTGCTGAACTGGTTTCTCTCTTGCAGAGTTTTGCTTAGAAGCAGCAGTAAAGACTAGGGAAGCAAATAATCAAAGTCAAGCTCTGGAAAACATTTCATAGTCAGGTTCTGAAACTCTACTCAGTAGATTTCTATCTGAATTCTTTTAAGACAAGTTTTTATAAATACTTTTAGGGAATCATTTAGATTTAAAACTTTGTGAAGTTCTTTGTAATCTTACTGTCTGTGATTTCATGGAAGTGATAATTTCTCTTTTAATATTTTTGGTGTAAATTTTTTTTTTCAGAATATCTGTGACATTTTAATGATAACATCTCTGAATAGTTTTGTGTCTAGATGTGTGAAAGAACAAAGGGTGAATTTTTTTTTTTCCTATCTCCCCAGAGAAAAGATTAATATTTCTCTTCTACATTAGATAAATAGGCTTGTTTTCTTCATAAGCAAAGACAAAACTATCAGATTGCTGGGAAGCAAAGGATGGTGATTTTATACAGAATTCTATTGTAAACACAAATATTATTATTCTTTTTGTGTGGAGGATAAAATCAGATATGAAATCAGACACTAAATCTTCTTTTGACAGCTCTAATGTGTTTTTTTAGCAACAATGTCTCACACTTCCTTTTTTTTTTGAATGCTTTTGTCCCCCATAAAAGAAGAAGCAGGGAGCTTTCAGTCTATTTTAGCATGATTTGATGTATGCTATTCTAAAGGTGCCAACAATTTTCTGTAAGAAATTTAATAGGACTAACTTGGAACTACATATGCTTTCTGATCACTGCCCAGTGTTACTTTAATGGACTTTGCCCTCACTCATGTTTGAAAATTATTTTTAATCAATTTTAAGCATTCTATACATTTGATATTTCAACTTGACCAGCTGAATTAGCTGTTGTTGCCAGCTCTTTGTCTATGATCAGTGTTACTGTGACTTTCAGGACTACCAATCATAGGTTCCTCCTTGCAAATTGATGTTAGGAAATAAAAATACATTATTAAGAAATATTAAGAAATATACATTTTTGAGACATCCAGTTCCAGAGTATTTTATCTTTCTTATGAGGAGGCTAGATTGCCTCAAGAGATACTTCCTTTTTCAGAAGAACTAGTAAGAAAACATCTTGTGAAGGCCAGGTGTCAGTACTCCACTTTGACCTGCAGAGTTCTGAAACTTTGCTGTTGGTTTGAACAGAAAACAGTGGCAGAGAGATTGTTTGGGCTGACACAGCTGAGCCGTTAAATCCTCTAGAGACTCAAAACCTTTGAGAAGGATCTCAGTACTGAATGTGAATATACCTGACCTGGATCGAACTCTTAGAATGTTTTATATTTTCTCAGGCTTGGAACAGCTAGGTGTCTGGCATCTATGGTTTGTCTGCAAGGATGCTTTGGGATGATGATATGCCTGTCTTCTTCAATATGCCAGGAAGTGTTGTTTCTCTGCGCTTATATCTTATGCTATCACCAAAGAAGGAAGTTCTAGAAGAGATGCAGTTTTGCATGCCTATGTCATAAACATGTGTTGAATCTCAAACTGAAACCTGCAACTTATCCATCCACGTTCTCAAAGAGTCTTGTATGTTTCAATCTGCAGTTTCAGTAAAGAAAACTGTGTGACAAACATGTTGGCTTTATCTTCCTTAAGCAGAAAGGAGTTCATAGAACAATAGATAATAAACATTCGTTTCAAACCATCTGTATTTTCAAGTTGGGCCATTGACATTTTGATAGATAGTGATGACATAATATGTGAATGACAGAGAATCTTTTTTCTCCTACTTGGCTTACACCGATGATAAAATGATACCTGCTGATAACATGTTGATAATAGGAGGATAATTATGAGCATGGCATTATAGACTTCTATCATAGATTTAGCTTTCCTAGATCCTATGATGTCTAAGGTTCTTCCTTAGCTGATTTTTCAGTTGTCTCTTCACTTTATTTTTGCTTTCTTTAATTCAACTGCTAAGCAACGTTTTGTGAGAAACTTTTTTTGCCTGGCCTATAATCGTTATTTTATGCCAAATAAAAAAGGTTGCTTTTGAAGACCAGTGATGTTAATTACTCACTCTCAAAAAGTCATAGGTGTTTAATGATATTTCATTTATCACATTTACATACATGCATGTACATTGCACATGCAGAAACATTTGTATTTGGGTTTTTTTTTGTATTTTTATTTTGTTTAAGGTGCCTTTAGTGCAATAACCTTTCATTAATGTTTTCCAAAGGTCACTTTTTACTGACATTTTCTTTGATTTTTCTTATGTTATTCTGTTAATATTGTTTGTCTTTCATGGATTGTTCTCTGAGTCTTTTTTATTTTCACTTTGTTTCTTTGGTTGTTTGGGTTTTTTTAATAAAACCAGAAATCTGTAGATTATACAGTATATAATTCAGCTATATAAAAATAGAAAAGATAACACAAAATATCAAATACATAAAACCAGTACACATTATAGCCACAAGATATTTTAAAATTCTATAGAAACTCTTAGAATATAAATTTTTTCTGCATGGATAATAAGAAACATAACATCATACTTCCCATTTTCCAACCTTCTTTCCAAGAGCTCATTTGTAATGGTTAAATAGAAAAGCAAGATTAAAAAAAAAAGGCTTACACAAATCTAATTGAAACTTTTAATTAGTCTTGTGTTATTTTTAGGCTGTCTCAAGGCTTCATAATTGAGCCTTTACAGTTGTACAAACAAATAGAAGACCGGTAAGAACCTGAAATTCATGATGTTTACTAATGAAGTCAGTCTTGAAACCTCTTCATTGAATATTGCAATTTGATTGCCATCATATTCTGATTGGACTCTTGATTTGCATTTTAACGAGCACATAGTATTTGAAATGCAAAACAGGCTGTTATCAGGGGTATTTCACTAGAACTGACAAGATTAAAATGAAAAACATCTAATGTTCTGTTTTATAAAAATATTAAAAAAGGAAGTGCAAGACAGAAGCATTTTAATTTATTAGAAGCAGCTTATACTAGCTTACATTAATAAATTAATGTTCAATTGCAAGAAATTCCTGTGAAATAATGTATTTCAATCTCCTTACTGAGAAATATTTTCATTAATATTGTTTTTACAGTGGACTTCTGTCTAGTGGAAAGCTGTCTATACTTTTTCATTCTCATTGGCCTATAAATATTTATTATGAGAAAGAAGAAATATTACAGGATTTTTTTTTTTCTCTAGGTGCATATGAACTGCTTACTCCAGGTGCAAAAGTTCATCAGTTTCATCAATCTTCTATTGAATTAATTATTTACTATTTCTTTCACTATTTATTTAAACATTATTTAATTTATTATTTGTTTTATTAAGGTTTTCTTAAAAAAACCAATATTCTGATCTTTGGTGTAGATCTGCTTAGTGAATTTTACAGTAGAAAAATAATATACTTTCTTACTTCTCAATTAATTCATCATCAGATTGAAGATTGGAATTCATTACTTTTTATCTTCTTGCTTATTCTTAATTCTACTACTGGCAAGAGTAGCAACAAGGACAGTCTGGTAGATTGATAAATATTCTGCTGGAGCTAATACAGAAAACTGTTGAATTCATTGAAGCTTTCCTATGTTGAAATAAATTTTTAAAAAAATCAAGCAAACAACAAAACCCACAAGCACACACAAGCACAAACAAAGCTAACAGAACTGAGGGTTCTTTTTAGCAAGACTGTAAGAAGTTGGCATGGGCTAGGGTTATTAAGCCAAACACTTTCTTGTAAATGAGCAAATTATCTGCTCATATAAATGGCTGAAACTCCACTGCAGTTAATGAAGCTGCCCTGCACTGGACTTTTTCCAATTTGTAACAATAAAAAAAAAAGTCTCTAAGTGCTTATGTATTTTCCAATGCTCCTGAGAATGAGTGAGGAAGTATAGAGGACAGGAGGAAAGGCTATTTGTGTGCAATAATTTATTACCGCTATTGTATTTTGCTATTTTGTTACTATTTCTGATCTTCATAGAGCTTATTTTGAACACAAAGCAAGCAAGTAAACTGCCCAGTTGTAAAAACATCTGTTTGGACTGATCTGTTAATGTTTTCGGTATGCATATTTTGCTTGAGTTTAATTTATTGTTTATTGGACAGTATCATCTATCCTTCTGCATAAATTACCCTGTGTTAATCTGCCCAGACTCTTGATGGTGCTGATAGAGTAGCCACTACAAAAGAGTGACTGTACTGATCTGCATTTCATGGAACATGGTTCACATTTCACTTCCTTAAAATAACCAGTTATCATAGTCAAACATTCTTCTTTGCTGAAAACCTTTTCCCTTCAGTATTCACATTTTTACTGTTTTCATCGTACATATTTTATGGATATCTAGATAATACCAGTTAACATATGATCCACTTTGGTAAAAAGGTCTCCCATGCTTGTTTTTAATTTTTTTTTCATTTGAGATATTTTTCCTTTTCTATTTTTTTTTTGTTAGATTTAGCCAGTTTTTTTAAAGTTTATAATTGCAAACAATTTGGAAAATATTCATAAGTAGCACTTCTTTTCAGGAATTAAGAACAGTGAGTTTTTCCCTGTTTTCTATGCAGTCTTAAAGCACTGAGAATGGGTTGACATATGCACCCATTCAGTAGCTGGTGTAGGAATCTGGAGAACCACAACAGAAAAAGCTAAGGCTCTATTTCCGAATCATACACCATATCCATAGATATGCATTTGAGTTTAGCTTTATTTTCATGTTATTATTCAGGAAAGAAATTCTCTGGTGACAAGGCGCTGTAATTCACCAAGCCAGTCAATAACGGTTTTCTTCTTTCCGGCATGGTTCAATTGCAGCCCTTCTCAAAAAATGATAAAAACAAATCGGCAATAGTTGTAAAAGGTTCCAGGTCCATTTATGTTATTATGTCAGGTCTGGTGATCTTGCTTTCAGCTCATTCCGCACCAGAAAGCTTACATGAAGCAGAAGTAGGTTCCTGAGAATGGGAGCACTCAAATGAAACTTCAGATCATGAAGAGAGTCTGAAGCATCTTTAACTTTCTTTTATAAGCAAGTAGTAATCACTGCAGTATTATCTTCTGTCATTGAAACAATGACAAAAAATACAACCAGGAATTACACTCAAAGTCCCTAGTGCAAGTGGGTGTGTAATAACACAAAGTATTTTACTCAAATTAAAGCTGTCAGTGCTCATCAGAACTGAGATCTGAGGAAAAAAAAGACCTTGAAAGCCTCTAAATATTATTTAAAAAAAACTTTATGTTCGCTCTACATTGCAAAGTAAATATGCCCATGAGTTGAAAATCAGAGAGCAAACT